>SKCR01051679.1:0-233953 GCA_019454045.1 Zanthoxylum bungeanum | reverse complement strand
CTCACCATCATGAAATTAATCAAGAACAATTCTAGGCTAATTATGAATGGCAAATTAACTCTAGAATGACAACTTTAATTTTCTAATTAATTTATTAAGCTTAATTACATTAATAAACAAATAAATTAATTATACATGCATGAACGCATCCAACAAGCATCCAACAAATTTAATTACAAACTAAAAGAGTAGAGGCATGATCTTAACAACACAATTGAAGCTAAGATATTGAAATATTTTTCATGTAGAAAAAGAAGTGAAATAACTTACAAACAATCCTTATTTTGCTTTGATTTCCCTTTCTTTTCAAACCAAATGCTCTCAACTCATTTTTGTAATTTTTGTTTAACTTGTGTAAGTGTTGGAAAAAAGAAACAAAAATGATTTGTGTATTTCCCCACTTGGCCGAATTTTTTGCTTAAAAAAATAAACAACAATTATTTATTTTTGTTCAATTATAATTGGTCCACATTTTAACAAAATAAAAGACAACATTTATCTTTAATAAAGTTAACTAAAATGTGTGCCAATGAAATTTTCCTTGTCCAAATAAATCGTTACATAAAGATATTTATTTTATTAATTAATTTAATTATTTAAAACAAATACAATTAAATATCTTAAATATATGTATTATATTTACATTAAAGATCTTAAATACATATATTCATGATATAATTTTAAATATCACAAATTGATATTTAATTAATGTGTATTTAATAATATCAAATATTAAATACAAATACACATTAATTCGGAAATGACCGTTAGGTCCCGATTGCATGTATTTTTCGTTTAACCGTTAAACGAGTTATAAAAATCAGTATTATTTATAACAGTTGCCCTAGTACTCTACGAGTATATTTCATTAGTGAGACTCTCTAGATTCAGACATATCTGTCACGAAATCAAATTTTGTGTCCATAATTCACCCACCCGTAAATTATGACGAACACAGATAAACTCACTGAATCATACAGGTCGAGGTCACTGGATAATATAATCCCTCTGTCACAGGTATCCGGATTAATCCAGAGATATATATACAAATGTCAAATCTCTATAGATGTAATCACGTCGACGTTTCTATTAGCAATCTCTCAAATAACACTTAGAACAAATTTCTACACTGTACCTCGGGCCCATGGATTTAACAGATTGCTAATTCCATATTGAATACCTATGCTATGTACACAGAGCTGACGGATCCTATCTTGATACACACAGGATATCCTGAGCATCAGTCCCACCCGAATGAACAGGCGGAGGTCTGATCTAAATAGATCGGTGATGTGACTGCCATCTAAGTGTGGAGGATAACTCAGATATCCACAGTGGTATCCCAAGTCAAAGAATCACTATGCTCACTCAACTCGAGAATATTCTTATTGACGTTGGTGTACCATCCATTAAGAATCTTTGGTGAGTCATTCAGTGTTTATCCGCTATAAACACCTACACGTCTATACGAGTCTCCAAGACTCATGATTCACTGAGAAACCATCGGAATCTAAGATTCCAATATACGACATGTACCAGTCTCAATAGGTTTACTTTACTGACCAAGTAGTGTAAACCTTGACCGAGAACTTTCTAAGAATGATAACGTCATGATGCAACTCAATGTCAGTTGCGACGCTTTTACAATAATATCATAACTAATCATTCTAATGTCGGTTATGTTTCTACCATATTAAAGAAGAAGTTATATAAAAGAAATTTTTCATTTTATTCATAATAAAACGTTACATTAGTATTTACAAGGAAATACATAATAAAATTGGCGCTCAGAGCACCAGCCCTAACAAAATCTCCCATTTGATCTAGTGCCAATATTGATTGTATCTAATACCCATCGACTCCACATGTTTATCAAACAACTTCGGAGGTATGGCCTTCGTAAGCGGGTCTGCTACATTATCTTCACTCGGTACCTTGGTTCTTTTGCGACATAATCTCTCGAATTATGTGGTACTTTCGTTCCATATGCTTCGACTTCTAATGCGCCCTTGGTTCTTTTGCTTGCGCAATGGCTCCAGTATTATCACAGTATAATAGAATCGAATTCTTGATACTGGGACTACTCCCAATTCTGTGATAAAGTTCTTAACCCAAACAACTTCCTTTGCAGCTTCAAAAGCTGCATTATATTTCGCCTCTGTGGTGGAATCAGCTGTCGACCTCTGTTTGGAACTCTTCCAACAAAATGCAGCACTATTAAGGGTAAACACGAATCCTGATGTAGACTTTCTATCATCAGGATCCGATTAGAAATCGGAATCCGTATACCCATTAACTTGCATTTCATTTCCTCCATAGATAATAAACTTATCCTTAGTACCTTTAAGATACTTGAGGATATGTTTAATAACCATCCAATGGTCATTTCATAGATTGGACTGATATCAGCTCGTCACACTAAATGCGAAGCTGATATCAGGCCTAGTACATAACATGGCATACATGATGCTTCCCAAACATGAAGCATAAGGTTGATTATGTTAGACAGTAATGACCCATAGCGTCACTATTTTGTAAATGATATTGTATTATTGTACAAAATTAACTATGTAGTAATGAAATTGTCTTTTACCGTTTTGTAATTTATTTACTTTGATATATAAATGGTAAAAGTCCCTATGATTAGTTCCGGATTGTGTTGATATGAGACGGTATCAATCCATAAAGGTTTAATCATTAAATATCCCTAGTCGTAGTATTATCGATATTGGACATCGATAATGCGGAATAGACTAGTACTGCACTTGTGCATGTTGTGAGGGCACAACGGCATAGTTCTCATATATTTAAGTATTGGATACTTATGCAAGTGCGGTAGGAGGTTGTGTTTTACCGATGGTACGGAAAACAGCTTCGCTCTGGATAGACCCCGCGGAGTCCCATTGGTAGTATGTCTGCGTGTCTATGGGAGTCCGCTTCAGGGTAGGTGCATATGATCTTAACCTGAGACTTGCATCGCTAGTACTTACGACAATCGGTAAACTTTAGTTTTGGTGGTCCAGGGCTTTAACGGGTTCTGTGTACACCTCTTCTGGGTTTATCGAGAATCGTAGTGTATTGGGTGTGATGTCAAGATGGAAGTATCACTTCAGACATATGGAGATGATGATCGCGAGGGATACAGAACTAGTACTCTATAATGGTTGCAACCATCGGGATAATATGACTAGGTCAGGATTATCCGATTCAAAGAGACTGGTTGCTTGATGTCCGATATGTGTATCGTACGGGGCAGACACATCTCCAGCCCCAGGCCTTACATGTGATCATCCGATACTGGTTCGATATACACTATACTACGGTATACTACGCCTGTTATAGATCTTATATTCCAATAAGAATATTTCTAGAGAATTGGGAAGACATGGCGTTTTGCTAGAGGCTAACCTTGTCTTGTAAATCGGTAAAAACGTAGTACTTGGTACGTACGTGTTCGGATAGTTCGACAACAGGATTTACTGCCAACATATCTAGAGATCTCTTGGGTCGCTTCCCGAAGATTCACCAATGACGTATGATTCAAACTCGATTAATCTTGGATTAATTACGGAGAGACTTTATCTTGGATAAAGTACTATATACAGAGAGAGAACGATTAATTTGGAATTAATCGTAAAATTATTATATTCGATATAATAATCGAAATTCGATTTCGACGCGAAATTAAAATTAGATTTTAATTCGGGCAAACGAGTTAATTTAGAATTAATTCGTTAGCGACGTAAATAATAATTTCGCTAGGCGCAATTATTTATTTAAATTCGATTTAATTAACGTCGCGACGTAAGTTCGGTATTTCGGAAATATCAAACCCGAACGCGTGAGTGCACGTGGGCCCACTTTCATTTGGAAACGTGTGGGGCCCACATGACACATGTCATTATATGCATTATTTAATTGTTGATGCATTGCATGGAGATAGTGTACAATGCACTCAAGGGTTTTGCATGGAAATTGAGTGTTTGACACTCTAAGCCATTGCATGATTTGTGTCATAAGTTTATTATTAATTAATAAATATTATGGCATAAATATAAATTGATTTTGTAAACAAAAATCAGATATCTCTCTCTCTCTCACATTGCCGAAAACTTCACTGCAGTTTTGGCTCTCCACTTTTATGTTTTTGTTGCAAAAACTTGAAGAATTTGTGCATGTTTGGAACATAAATACACATCTTTGGCTAGCACCATCAAGGGATCATACAAAGGTGTTATGGGAAACTTATCTTAGAGCTTGGAAGGATCAAAAATTGCTTGGAGCTTCTCTTTTCTGTTTGGCCGAAACCCTCACTGCACAAAGGAGAAATTTTTGTTTCATCAACGCATCCGCATTCCGATCTTTGTGAGTATGATTCCGCCATACTTCAATATTATTCATTCATTTATATGTTTTGCTTGTTCTTTTGATCTTGGGACATGGATTAGATTTTCCAACAGATTAGACATTCTAATCTTCTCATCTTCTGTTTGCAGACACATCTTCTTCGAAAAGTGTAAACCATGTATGAACGGTATGTTTGCTGTCTTACTTACCAAAATTATATCGTTCTAAGATCTTATCTATGTACATTGATTGGGATAACCCAATAAGCTTCCTTTCTCTATCTCTATAGAGTTTTATGCCTAAGACATAAGAAGCTTCACACAGGTCCTTCATGGAGAAAGTCTTACAGAGGTAAGCTTTGACCCATACATCATCCCGATATCAATCCCAATGATAAGGATTTCGTCAACATAGAAAATTAAAAATACCACCATACTCCCACTGGCCTTCTGATACACACAGGATTATTTCAAATTCTTGAGAAAACCAGACAATTTGATTATCTCATCGAATCGAAGATTCCAACTTCGTGAAGCCTGTTTAAGTCCATAAATGGACTTCTTCAGCTTGCATACCATGCCCGAGTTCTCGCTGGATGAAAACCCTTTCGGATGTTCCATATAGATTTCTTCATCAAGAAATCCATTTAGAAAAGCCATTTTGACATCCATTTGCCAAATCTCGTAATCATGATATGCGGCAATTGACAACAAAATCATGATGGATTTTAGCATTGCAACTGGAGAAAAAGTTTCATCGTAGTCGATACCAGGTCGCTGCGAGTAACCTTTAGCTACTAGTCGGGCCTTAAAGGTTTCAACATTTCCATCGGGCCCTCGCTTCCTCCTGTAAATCCATTTACAACCAATAGGAACAATTCCTTCGGGAAGCGGAATCAAGTTCCAAACTTGATTCTCTTACAAAGAGTCCATCTCGGATTTCATGGCGTCTTGCCACTTCACGGAGTCGATGTCCAACATCGATTCTCTATAGGTAAAATGGTCAGTCTCTTCAACTAAGAGAACATCGAGACTCTTTTCTTATATCAAATACAAGCGTTTAGGAGGTCTAGATACCCTTTGGGACCTACGGAGTGTGTGTGTTGAAGGTTCTCCATCTTCTTGAACTATATGTTCCTCCATTAGTTTGTTGGTTCCAGGTTGTACTTCATCAAGTTCAACCTGTCTATGATCACCACCTTCAGCCAAAATTCTATTTCTACGAAGCGAGCTACGAACACATTTCGATGCTCGTTATCATAGAACAATATCCTTTCGTATTTGAAGGATATCCAACAAACCTAAACTTCTGCCCTCGAGGCAAAAGCTTATCTTGCTGAGCCATCCTGACGTATGCAGACACACCCCCAATCTTAATATAACTAAGATTCGGTTTCCTACCGGTCCATATCTCATACGGAGTCGTAGGAACAGCCTTGGAAGGAATCTTGTTCAAAAGATGTGCGACAGTTAAAAGAGCATAACCCCATAAGTAATAGGGTAAATCTGTATAACTCAACATCGATCGGACCATATCCAATAAAGTCTGATTTCTCCTCTCTGACACTCCATTATGTTGCGGAGTACCGGGATGGGTATATTGAGCGAGAATCCCATTCTCCTTTAAATAATCAGTGAACTCTCCATTCATATATTCACCTCCTCGATCAGATCGAAGACATTTAATATATTGACCAGTTTGTTTTTCAACTTCATTTCGGAATTCTTTAAACTTTTCAAAGGTTTCTGATTTATGTCTCATCAAATAGACATAACCGTACCGTGATAGATCATCGGTAAAGGTGACGAAGTGAGAAAAACCATTGTGAGCAGTTTGACTTAAGGGACCACATACATCAGAATGTACGAGTTCCAATAAGTCAGTGGCTCGGTGTCCAACACCCGAAAATGGGGCTTTGGTCATTTTACCCCGAATACAAGATTCGCAAGTTGGATAAGGTTCTATGGTGAGATCATATATCAAACCATTCTTAACCAATTGGGTTAAGCGTTTCACGCTTATATGACCTAACCTCATGTGCCATAGTTCAGTATTATTTATATCAGATTGTTTACGTTTATTTATTCCAGTATTAAAGATATCTTGTGAGGTGCGCAATATGTAATGACCATGCTCGTTTGGACAACAAAGGATCTGAATATTACTACTATCATATAAATACAAAGAACGATTCTTAATATTTACATTATAACCTTCAGTATCTAAAACAAAAAGGGACATAATATTCGCCACACATCCTGGCACAAAATAGCAGTCATTTAACAAAAGTCTCACACTGGGTAAGGGAATCTCACATATGCCCACTGCAACTGCATCCAGAGAGTCGCCACTCCCGAATCGCAACTGCATCTCCCCAGATTTCAGTCGTCTACTTCCTGTCAGCACCTACAACGTATTGCAAATGTGAATAGGACAAGCAGAATCCAAAATCCAATTAGATGTCATAGCTTCACAAGCCAATGAGATATCGATAATAGGAAAAATAAAAATACCTAATGTCGATGCTCTTTCCTTCATGAGTTGAGTGAGATAGTCTGGGCAGTTTCGTTTCTAGTGCCCGACTTTCAGGCAGTGGTGGCACTTGTCTTCAGAAGCTCTCTTGGGCTTCGTCGTCTTACCTTGCGAAAGAATATTGAAACCCTTCTTTTTCTTTCCCTTTTTCTTCTTCCCCTTCGACTTGGATTGGGAAGAAGCGGAAAGTGAAGTGGGTTTCAGAAGGTGAGTCGGAACTCCCTTCCTTAAATCTTCCTC
The DNA here is from genome assembly GCA_019454045.1 of Zanthoxylum bungeanum. Taxonomy (NCBI): domain Eukaryota; kingdom Viridiplantae; phylum Streptophyta; class Magnoliopsida; order Sapindales; family Rutaceae; genus Zanthoxylum; species Zanthoxylum bungeanum. The sequence continues at coordinate 226,834 of SKCR01051679.1, read as the reverse complement.
TGCTGTGAGAAGCATCATATGTAACTCACTGTAAGAACAGTGAATCCCATTCATGTTGAAGTACATGCCGAACTGGCGATATGAAGCTGGGATTGAACTGAGAATGACACTACGACCAAGAGTTTCATTGAGAGGGAAATCATGTCGCCTCAACTGCTTGATCAAATCGATCAAGTGAAGCATATGCGGGCTCACAGCCTGCCACTCATCAAGTTTAGAATGGAACAGTTCCATTGAAACTCTATGAACCACGACCTGTTCCTGGTTCATGAACGATTCACGAAGTTGTGTCATCATATTATATGCATCATGTATCTCAAAATAAGTCTTCTTAATCTCATAAGAAAGAGAACTCAGGATGAATGATTTAACCCTTAAATCATCATCCTTCCATCGCTGGAAAGTCTAATGTTCTTCAGGAGATGCATCTGGTGATATAGCAAGCGATAATGGACCTTCCAAAATGTACCCTAGCTTTTCGGAATTGAGGACAATCCTCAAATCCATATCCCAATCGGCAAAATTCTTAGCGCTTTTTAGCTTATTCGTATCTAGCATACGAGCAAAAGGATTGGTTGGAGGTGCCGCCATCGTAAATCTATCAAATAGACGGCGAATCAACGGTAAGCAGATAAGCAGATAAAAGATAATAACAGTTTCATAATATATCATAAAGCATTAACTAGATCATGGATTTTTAATCTAAAAATGCCCCTCCCACTATTTCATGCAATACTGTAATCCCCAAACAAAATACAAAACATGCGATAATCAAATCATAACATAATAGTGAAAGGTAGACCCCATGAATATATTTCAGCTCACACATTTGGCACGTTCTCGCTTACGTATATTCATTTAGGTAAACAACTCATTGTCGATCACTCAATAGTGACTCATGGGTTTGTGGTCCTGGTCGTTTCTCGTTGTGACAGCTTTGGCACGTTCACAATGAGGCGTACCAAGGTCAAACTTGTCAATGATGATTTCAAGATAATTGCGAAACTCTGACAGCTTTGGCACGTTCAGGATTCCGCTTTCGCTTGAATTCACCATATAAAATTTCTACCGGCCATATCCTTACAGCTTTGGGACGTTCTCGGATATAGTCACAGAAAATTTATCGATAATTGGTATTGACAAGGCAGACTGATTAATATGCATCAAATACATATTAAATTATAAACCTTATTTTAAATAAGGATTTTCCGCTAAAGATGTTTTTAATTTATTTAATCAAATTAAATAAACACATGCATGCATTAAAGTCAAGATTAAAGTTAATATTGAATTTTAAAGGCATACTCATATATCGGGGGTTCCAGAATCAGACTCGCTCTGATACCATTTTTGTTCGGGTTTTATAAGGAATTACAGGAACACGGAAAAATGATTTTTCCGATTTCAAAATTTTTTCTTGCAACAATTAAATAAATTTATTTATTTAATTAACCAATACTTAAATTAAGAAATCTTAACCCAAGAAATCATATTTCTTTTAATTACAAAATTACCCCAAACTATTGCAAATTAATTATTTTAGTTTTTAAATATGTCAATTACATATTTAATTGATTCCAAATCAATACCAAAATAATTTTTACAATTTTACAATAAAATCAGAAACTTTTCCAGATTTACGCAAACTGCCCAGTTTTTCCTTTAATTGCCGAAACAGCCCAAATTGATATTTAATTAATGTGTATTTAATAATATCAAATATTAAATACAAATACACATTAATTCAGAAATGACCGTTAGGTCCCGATTGCATGTATTTTTCGTTTAACCGTTAAACGAGTTATAAATAATTAGTATTATTTATAACAGTTGCCCTAGTGCTCTACGAGTATATTTCATTAGTGAGACTCTCTAGATTCAGGCATATCTGTCACGAAATCAAATTTTTTGTCCATAATTCACCCACCCTAAATTATGACGAACACGGATAAACTCACTGAATCATACAGGTCGAGGCCATTGTATACATATAATCCCTGATACATATTGAATACCTATGATCTGTACACAGAGCTGACGGATCCTATCTTGATACACACATGATATCCTGAGCATCAGTCCACACCGAACGAACAGGCGGAGGTCTGATCTAAATAGATCGGTGACGTGACTGCCATCTAAGTATGAAGGATAACTCAGATATCCACAGTGGTATCTCAAGTCAAAGAATCACTATACTCACTCAACCCGAGAAGATTCTTATTGACGTTGGTGTATCATCCATTAAGAATCTTCGGTGAGTCGTTCAGTGTTTATTCGCTATAAACACCTACACGTCTATACGAGTCTCCAAGACTCATGATTCATTGAGAAACCATCAGAATCCAAGATTCCAATATACGATATGTACCAGTCTCAACGGGTTTACTTTACTGACCAAGTAGTGTAAACCTTGACCGGGAACTTTCTAAGTATGACAACATCATGATACAACTCAATGTCAGTTGTGACGCTTTTGCAACAGTATCATAACTAATCATTCTAAGGTCGGTTACGTCTTTACCATATTAAAGAAGAAGTTATATAAAAGAAACTGTTCTTTTTATTCATAATAAAATGTTACATTAGTATTTACAAGGAAATACATAATAAAATTGGGGCTCAAAGCACCAACCCTAACACTCCTAACCCTCGTTGGATAACAATCGTAGGAACAGATCTTCAAGGTTACTTCAAGATATTCCCAGAAATAAGTCAAAGTATAGTAAAGGAAGAACAAAAACATAAGACCTTCAGATGTAGTTTAAGGACGAAACAAAAGTAAGAGATAGATCTGAGTAAAAAGAATTAGGAAAGAAGTTGTTAAGATGGATTAGTACAGAAATCAAGTAGTAGACAAGTAATGACCGAGATTCTAAGGAACCAAGGTTTGATGAAATAATGAGTATGTAAGGAAAGAAGATATTCCTTAGGTAAGAAGGCAGTGACAAGGAGATAAGAGAACAATGTTGAACATGAATCAGGAATATGTGAAAAGTGATATGTATCAGATAAGGAAATAAAGATGTAATTCACAGAAGTTTCAGGTACAGAATAGAAGAGAAGACAAAAGGCCAGAAAGTAAAAAGGGGCGGAAGTGAAACCGGAATAGTACAGAAATAATAAGAAAGAATATTAAGTAAACATTAAGGACTTTTTTTAGTATTTCAGAGAAATCAAAGACCCATTACGTTTTAGTTCACATAATCTTTATGTTGTGCCCATCCTCGGTCTAAGTTGACCGAATCGCCATGAGTTTGGGGGATAGCCTTAGCCATAGGAATTTATGATTTGGCATGGGTATAGAATAGAAAGGAGAAAATAAGATTATTATAATGTGGGAGACAATAAAGATGAGGTATCTTAGCATGCATACATGAATGGAACACGAGTCAAAGTGAAGGAATAGCAACCAGATTTGTAGTAACAATGAGGATAAATACAAAAAGGAAATGAACTTTAGCAGGCCAAGACGTCAACGTAAATGTTAATAGCAGAGAATGCAGTTTAAGTGCCAAGGAACATACAAGTAAGCCTGATCTTTAGCCAACTAAGAATGACCACTAGGAAACTACCCAGAAGCAATATTTTGAGTACAAGCGACATCGGTAGACAATATCAATAAGTTAGAAAACCCTAAGCCATGGATAAGTAAAAATAAAATAAAATAAAAAATAATATATATATATATATATATATATGGAACTTAAAGAGAGAAGCTCATAAGCAGTTAAAGTTTGGCAAGGAGAATATGGAAAGTTAAGTAGTTAAGTGATGAGAAAGAATATTAAGATCAAGTTGGATAAGTGGAGCAAAGGAGTGTTGAGTACAAGTTTAGAGACATCAATATTTTTAGTGAGAGTCAAAAGTCAAGTGAGTGTTGAACACAACTAGAGGTCCAAAAATATAGTAGTTAAGAATACTCAGTAAAAAACCTTATGAAACAATGACGAGATGGCACTTCTCAGAAAATAACCTAAGGAATATTCGCTAAAGCCACAAACTCTGTAATAGCTTACCCAAGTAAGGCAAAAGGTTTTAAGTATAAGCTAGATATTAAGAATGATGGAGAACTTCATATATGAACTAGTCAAAGAGTAAATGATCAGTCGGGCAGAAGCCTTTGTTGTTAAGTCACTTACAAGTCCAGATGATATAGAATAGTTACAGCAAAGTAAGAGTTCACACTAACCTGTGGCATGTTGGTAGCACTCGGGAACCATTTAAGAATGATATAATACGGTGGATAAATGGAGACGGGTATGTAATCAGTTTAAGTCTGTGATTTATAAGATCTCGAGTTTAAAGAGGATTCGAGGATGAATCCTATTTAAGGGCGGAGAATTTGTAACGACTAGAGGTTTCTACTACTGTTGACTGTAATACTATTACATCATGGAATGAGTGTAAGCAATATAAAATTATGTCTGAGAATATATACATTCATGGAACGACCTTATGGATAACGATAAATTCTTCGTAACTTCGATGCGAAACTTTACGACATTCTACTTCGGACAACCATTGGTAATTGGGCCATAACGTTCTCATATGAACTTCGATTTTAATGACTTTTATATCACCGAAAATATGATATCGAGATCTACAACTTCCGCGTTGAATATTTTTTAAAATCCGAATCATAAAATGTCAAAAATTGAGATCTATTTTCTATTATAGTAAATTTCATTGATGATATAGAAATTGATGAGGTGGCAACATCTTGGCCACTCATGCCCAATAAAATAAGCTCATTTTTGTCTGTAAAAAGGGAACCATTCCCTCATCTTCTAAAATATGAAAAGCATGGAGGAAGATATGGGGAAAATTTTTCATCCAAAGTCTCTTTCCATCTCCATTTCTTAAGGTAATTGGAGCCATTCAAGTTTCATTTTCAAGTTTGGTAAGCTTCTTCTGCCTTTCTATCTTTTTAATTTTCAGTTTTAGCAACAGGATTAAGAACCCCATTTTCGCACCTAATTAACCTTAGCAGTGGAAATTACTTGATTTGGCCCTAGAAGGTTGTTGACATGTAATAAAGCTTTTATGTTATGAATGTAATGGGGAAATTAAAGTTTGTGAGTTGTTGTTATTAAAGAAAATGGGATGTGTTGAATTGAGGATATTGCTTAAGTTGAAGATTTGAAAGGACTTTTGACCAATGTTGAAACTAGTTACTTGTGTGGTTTGAATGGGAAGTAGTTTGGGGCATAAGGACATGAAGAAGTGGGGTTCATGCCTGAATTTTTGGCCTTCCATCGCGACACGAATCACCGTATGTCACGACGCGTTCTTGATAATTTGAGGGTATCTGTTTCAAGTGTGCACGCGTCGCGATGTGAAAGAAACTTGTGTCGCGGCGTACATGACAAAATTCAGGGCACGTTTTTAGTTGATTCACATCGCGACGCGCAGTGTCCTGCAACACGACGCGTAATCAAAATATTACCCGAACCTGTTTTGAGCCATTCCAACTTTACCCGAACGCGTTAGGGGCTACTCTATAAGTCCCGTATCAACCCGTATGTATTAATTTCATCATGATATACGTACGATATGCTTCCAAGTGATAGCCTTTACTTGATTAAGTAAATTGAGCTTGATTCTGACCTATTTATTCCTTGACTTTTTTCTAATCGAAATTATCGATGATAGATCATCGCAGGAAGGAACCACATGTTTCACCATCAAAGTGAAAGAAAGACCAATGAAACTCCAAAACAATAAGTGGACCTCATTTCTCAAACTGGTTTTATTAAGTTTTGAATTCAGACTTACTTACTTTCTGTTTTTAGGGCGTTAGCCAGTTTTGTTATCAGTTATGTTTTATTCAGCATATTTGAGAAATGATGAGAGAAAACAAATGTTTTTTTAAACATTAGTTTTATGTTTTAGGGGCATGAGGGAAAAACCCACCTCAGTATGTAATTGGATACAGCTTGGAATTGACGGATAGACAACATGTGCACATGTAGAGGACTGGGGGACGGCGATACGTAACGCCCCCAGATCCTAGTTCAGGGCTAGGGGACGGCGATATGTAACGCCCTTATACCCTAGTTTCAAAGCTTGGAGGGTAGCATAGATCCGCACCCCCAGTTCTCGTTTGTGGCTTATGGGACGGCGATACGTAATGCCCCAAGACAACTAGTTTCAGGACATGAGTGGCATGCTTTTGGGGATGGCGATACGTAACGCCCCAAAGTCATGGTTTTGTATTCCTGGCTCCAGATAGGCGTATAGGGGGACGGAGATACGTAACGCCCTCATACGTCAAGTTTTTCAGACATAGATCAGTTTCAGATACCAGATTTTCAGATAAAGAGTTTCCAGATACCAGATTTCCAGAAAATAGTTTCCAAAAAGAGATTTTAGAAGCAGATTTAGAAAGCATATTTTAGAAAAAAAAAAGTTTTATTAATGAAATTTCAAGCAAAGTTTCCAGAAAAAGAGTTTCATATAAGTTATTTTTGAAACTTGGTTTTAGAATCAAATGATATTATTTCAGTATTTCAGTATTACGTCCACTCACTTAGATCGTACGACGATCTAACCCCCTTTCATTCCAAGTTTTCTGTGGCTGCAGGTATTCTCGGAGGACGAGCTCGGGAGGACGGATACTGATGCAATCACTAGGGTTGGAGTCTACCAGTCTAAGTCAAAGAGTAAAAGTCCAATTGGAGTCAAACAGAGTCAAGTAAAAGTTATGTACTAGTGTTTTAGTTATGTGTAGTCATTTTAAAATATGTGTCTTTATGTATAAAGTTGTTGGAGTTAAGTTTGTATGTTAAGTTGTAAGTTTGGGCCATGGTCTCATATATATAATATAAATATTTAAATAGAGAAAATAGTATTAGTAATTGAATAGTATTTATCAGTCAAAGGCTTATGGGGTTAGTACGGTCTATCCTCTGCTGGTAGCATCTCTCAGATCGGGGATGTTACATTTTTACATGCATATCATATTCTAATTTAAACATTTTAAATCACATAAAATCATATTTCATGTCTATAATGATAATGCATCTAAAGCATGTTATGGCAAATGAAATGCAAGAGTAGGCACCCTAAGCTATATGACATGTTATTCAAATAATTCAAATTAAACATACATATAACATAAAAAAAAATATTTTGCATTGACCGGGCTTTTATTTTTTCCTATACTAATCTAATTAGTACAAAAAATACCCAAGGCAAAGGTTAAATTCCATTTAACAATTTGTAACTTCCAAATTAAATCCAAATGTCTCCAAAACCCAAAATTTGGAAGTTACTAACTTAACCTTTCATTTAATTATATCTAATATAATTATATAACATGTGTTTAAATATCATATATATAATAAAACCATATATTAACTTTTAATATAAAGTTTCAAGTATGACAATTAAATTTATTAATCATATTAATAATATTTATACATGTGTGAGTTTATAATTGGACTATCCAATTATACTAAATTCGCTATAGTATATCGAGCTAGCATGGGGACCAAATGGATCTACGGTTCTGAGCTCCAATAATCTCGAAATATTAATTAAGCTCTTAATTAAATATTCTGAATTATTAACTCCGGGTTATTCCACTAAAAAACTGAAGTTGCACTCTCCTTACCGCAAATGATATATTAAGCCGAACCAAGTCGATGTCCATCGATATAGTCACGACATATAGATTAAACATACACAAGTATCTCGTAATTAGCGCCGGATCATAATGTCCGTTATACCCCTCTAATTATTTTTACCTTAAGTACCATTGATTCTTTAATGAACGATTTATTCATAACGATTATGAATTTTAATCTTTCTATTCGTAATAGAAAGACTTAAGCGCTCTAACCGTTCAAGTACGGAATCAACCCTTAAGAAAGATACTCATCTACTTCTCGTAAGAATGAGTGAACTCTATATCTATGTAAAAGGTTCTCAGCTACACAACAGACCAGACCCCCAAAGTAAGTAGCTGTTGGTCGGGACTACTACACCAACCTCACATTTGTAAATCAAAAGACATAGCCTGTCATGCAGGAGTTCGTAGTACACTCAGGATTAAGAACAATCCATATATGACCATCTAGTGGATCGAAATGAATTTCTTTGTTTAATGTATAATATAAGAAAGTCATTTCCATATGGGTCCAGTCCTATATGATCACATCATACAAGGTGCCTCCATTCTCATGTCTCTACATGGACGGTCTCCGGATCCAATCTCATACATATATTGAAGATATGAAGACTACAGCTATAGATAAACAACAAACAAAGTACCCGCTTTATTTGCTCTCTATGGACTATTTAAGATTACTAACTTCAGACTTAAATCCTCTTGTGTATGACACTCATACACTAAGTCTAAAGGCACATAAGTAATCTAAAGTATTCAAGATAATTTATAATATGCGAAAATTAAACAAACACTTTGATAAATGAATAATGCATCATTTTATTTCAAAACATATAAATCGTTTACATTACATATAGCTCTAGGGCATACATCCCAACATCAACGTCATGAGGCCATGGTCTCAGCGATGACTGCTAGGATGGAGGATGGGACATCAGTCCGAGAGCACGTCTTGAGGATGGTGAACTATCTCAACATTGCAGAAACCCATGGAGCTCGTATTGACGAGCGTAGCGAGGTGACCATGATTATGGAAACTCTTCTGAAAGGTTTCATATAGTTCAAAAGCAACTATGTTATGAACCAGTTGACTTTTACTTTGACACAACTGCTAAATGAGCTCACCTTATATGAGTTCATGCTTGTGGATCCTCGTAAACCTAGTGTTGAGGCAAATGTTGCCGAGTCCTTTAAATCTGTAAAGATGAAGAAGAATAGCACTGGGAAGGCTAAGGCTAAGCCCATGAAGAATAAGAACAAGAAAGGCTCCAAGGATTCCAAGCCCAATGGAAAGTGTTTCCACGACAACAAGAACGGGCATTGGAAAAGGAATTGTCCTAAATACCTTGCTGAGCTAAAGGAGAAAAAGGATACAGGTAAATATGATTTACTCGTTATCGAAACTCTATTAGTAGAGGATGATAAATTCGCATGGATTGTTGATTCTGGAGCCACTAACCTTGTTTGTTCTTCTTTGCAGCTACTTGACTCATGGAGGGATTGTTGGACAATTATGACCCATAGCATCACTATTTGTAAAAGACATGGTATTTTTGTACAAATTAACTATGTGACAAAGGAAATTGCTCTTTTATCATTTTGTAATTGGATTACTTGGATATATAAATGATAAAAGTCCATATGATTAGTACCATATTAATAAGATATGAGACAATATTAATCCACAAAAGGTTTAATCATTAAATTCCCTAGTCGTAGTATTATCGAGACTGGACATGGATAATGCAGAATAGGCTAGTATTACACTTGTGCGCGTTATGGAAGCTTAATGACATAGTTCTCATATATTTAAGTATTGGATATTTATGCAAGTGTGATAGGAGGTTCTGTTAGCCGTTGGACCGAGAACAGCTTCGCTTTGGATAGACCCCTCGGAATCCCATTGGTAGTATGACTATGTGTCTATGGGAATCCGAATCAGGGTAGATGTATGTGGTCTTAACCTGAGACTTGCATCGCTAATACTTGCGAGAATCAATATACTTTGGTTTTGGTCGTTCGGAACTTTAACAGGTTCTGTGTACGCCTCTTCTGGGTATACTGAGAATCGTAGTGTATTGGGTGTGATGTCAAGATGGAAGTATCACTTCAATCATATGGAGATGATGATCATGCAGAGATACAGAACTAGTACTCTTAAATGTTGCAGCTATCAGGATAGTATGACTAGGTCTTCGTACGGGGCAGACACAATTCCAGCCCTAGGCCTAACATGTGACAACACATACTGGATCGTATTACGCAATACATAGTATATTACGTCTGATACAGATTATATATATTCCACGTTGAATATATTTCTGGAGAATTGGGTAGGCATAGTGCTTTGCTAGAAGCCAACCATGTCTTGTAAATCGGTAAGAACGTGGTACCAGGTACGCACGTGTTCAGATAGTCCGATGATCGTATTTACTGCCAATATATCCAGGGATCTCTTGGGTCGCTTCTCAAAGATTCACCGATGACATTTGACTCAAATAGAATTAATCTGGGATTAATTATGAGAGAGAAAATTAATCTGGGATTAATTGCGGCAAGAATTTATCTAGGATTAAATTTGTCTAGAAGATAGAGAGCGCAATTAATTTGGAATTAATCGGCAAAGTAAATTTATTAGGTAAATTGGTTTTTACTATTTAATTTATTTAATTGGGCTAAAATAATATAATGGATATATTAATTGAAATTGGATTTCAATGCGGAATCAAAATTGGATTTTAATTCGGGCGAACGAATTAATTTGGAATTAATTCGTAAGCGACTTTCGTAATAATTTTGCAAGGCATTATTATTTAATTAAATTGGATTTAATTACGTCACAACGGAAAATTCATTTAATCGGATTAAACGAACCCGAGCCCGAAGTGTGTAGTCTCACCCAACTTGAATTTTGAATTTAAGTGTGGGACCCACTAACTTACATCACTAGTCAATCTAGTTGATGGAAGTGGTTGAGAGCATTTAATGGAAACTTGCTCAACACACTTTGACTTTTTCTTTTGGAAAAGTATATACACTTCTTTGGAAAAAGAAATTGGTAATTGTTTTTAGAAAACAAAATATCAAAACTTCATCTCTCTCTTCTCTACCTCCATTGCCGTGAGTCCTCTTCTCCCTTTGGAAATTTTTGTCGCAAAAATTTCAAGCAAGCTAGCACTTGGGAGTCTCTTGAAGGTGATAGGGAAACTCACCCATGAGTTTGGAACAACAAATGAAAGCTTGGAGCTTCTACATCCATGGAGTTTTTAGAAAATTCAAAGCCGATCAATGTGAGTATTCCACAACTCCCTTTGATTTATTCACACATGAATCACACTTAGAGATCCCGTGGCATGTCTAGGACACTAACAATGGTATCAAGAGTCATCCTAAGCTTGATTTGAAATCTAGGGTTTATGGACTTTAATTTGGGATTTTTTGCTTGGAGCTTGATTTACCTAAATTGATTGTTTGATTGAGTTTGGATGATGATGAATTGGATTTGTGCATCTTTGGATTTGAGAAAAATTGATTGGATCAAAAATCCCCAAATTCCCTCACTTGGCCGAACTCACCCTAAAAATAGTTCATGGTGATTTTTTATTGAATTTGACAATTGGATATGTTAATTGGCATGAAATTGAATATTAATTGTTGATTTAATTGGATTGAAATCAAAATTGGATGTTAATTTCATATATTGCCGTGACTAATAGCATGTTGGAATGAGTTGATTTTGCTTCAATTTGTGTTGGACATGAATTGGATGATTAAAGCATGATTAATTAGATTAATTAATATTTTGGAAATATTGGATTAATTAATTAATTGTGGTAATTGCATTTTAAATTAGATTAATATGTAATTTAGAATAATATGTTAATTTAATTTGTTGTATTTGGGCTAATGGGCTTGGTTGGGCCAAGCTTGGTTTTGGACAATTGGGTTGGATCCAATTGGGCCTAAAATTTCCATAAAGTCCAAATATGACTATTGGGCCTTTAAATAATTTAATTGGGCCTAATGGGCCTAAATTGATTTTTGGTGATTCCTTATTGGGCCTAAGCATCTTGGATTGGATCCATATTGGCCAAAGCCCATGCCTTAAGAATTAATTAAAAGCCCATTAGACTTTAATTAAAATAGTATTGGATACTAATTGGGCCTTTGAGACCCATTTAGATTGGATTCGGAATCCAAGTCTAAAATGCACTATTATAAGTGTAATTATTTAATTTGGAATTAAATATGAATTAGTATTGGATACAATTTAAATTGGATTTAAAATTGTAGTTCGATATAATTCAAGAATACGTACTTTGAGTATTTATTCTTAAACGAGTTGGACTCGAGCAAATCAAATCGTTGTTTGAACATTGGATGGTCATTAATTAAAGATTAATTAATTGGATCAGATTGATTGAACAACATGCATTGTGTGAATACTTGGATGTATTTGTATGAATAATGTATATCGGATGGATATTAGATGGGTGGGGGCAATTTTGGAAATTGTTGTAATAAATTTAGAATTTATTAAATTGGACCTGCGTGTCCAGCCTATTATTTCTATTCTCTTTGTATTTCTCTTCTCACCAATTCCCCTCAATGTAATGAAGTTTCTTTTAGTGTTATGTAATTGGGTAGAAGTATGTAAAGTGCTAGAAGGAGAGAGGAAATGGAGAGATTTGTTCTAGGAATAAATTGTTATATATCCATCCGCATATCATTATTAATTTTATTCGCGCCTTATTATTCTTTTAGAATGCATGTTTAAGGGTGTATGATGAGACCTAATCAAAGATAATAAATTGGATGCCAATTTACGTGAAAAACCTTCAAACATATATTAAACGTTTTCCTTCCATTGAGTGGTTCTCTCTCAAGATCCAAGATTGACATTGGTTTGTTGGCCAAAGTCAAGATCATTATCCATCGCAGATGTGTTTGAACCACGGAAGCTTTGTTACATATCGCATCTCTTGGGCAGTTGTGATTTGTTGGCCAAAGTCAAGGTCATTTATGTACATCGACGTGGATTACGAAGCTTTCCCATTGTCAATGGGTCACGCTTAACTGGAATCATTAAGTTTGTTGAGCTAAAGTCAAGGCTTAGTTGATTCAGAGGAAAAGGTTAGGAAATATATATTGGATATATATTTTGGACTTGGAGGATCACCTACCGGATATATGAATTGGATGGGATCCAATTGATCTTAGAGATCTACCTAGTTAAGTTTCATACAGCTTGTTGGCCAAAGTCAAGGTTGTGTGTTATTTAATGGGATCCTAGCCCACTAGGAAACTGGGTTTCCCGAGTACTCCAGAGAGGGTTAGAGGCTCGCCGAAAAATAGTGGGAGGCCAGTATTAAATTTGTAATTTCGTTTAATACTTGCTTACACGTACTCTTTTATTTTATTTATCGTCGTTATAAATATATATTAGTTGGACTAATATTGAATATTGCTTTCTTTAAACAGTTAGACTGTACCAGCCACTACTCCACTTGTAGTTGGTTATATAGTTGGACTATAGTAACAATTAAATTTTGAGTGTACCCGATATCGTTGATTGAATAGTTTGACTATTGCAATCGAGATGGCTGGAAAGATTAGCGTTAGGGACATCGTCATGGACGATAATGTCTTTAACGGTTCCAATTTTCCAGATTGGGAGATGAATCTCAGGATAGTCCTGGAGGCCGAGAAGTTACTATATGTCATAGAGAAACCTCTCGGGCCTGAGCCCAGAGTTGAGCAAATAGTAGAGCATGAGCTTATAAAGACTCATCGTGATGATAACTTTAGTGTTCAATCTGTTATACTTGCTGCAATGACTCCTAAATTTCTTCGTCAGAACTAAGGATTAGATCATTATACCATGATGTTGAAATAAAAGGATCTTCATACATCTAACCTTAGATCTTAGAAGTAAAAATTGCAAAAGAAGTTCTTTCACTCGCGTATGTCAGAGGGTATTTCTGTTGAGCACTAGGTGTCACAGATGATTGTTGACATCGAACAGCTAGTTTAGCTAGGCATTACCTATGAGGCCAAGACTTCCATAGATTTGATCTTACAGTCTCTGCCCGAATGCTGGGGCGGGTTCATAATGAACCAAGAGAAAACTCTTCGAGAGTTAATGGCTATACTCAATGAGGCAGAGCCAGAGCTTCCAAATGGGCAAGAAGCGCAAGGCACATCTTACTTCGACATCCCAGAAGACTAAGGCTTGGCCGAAGGCTTCTGGGGGTGTGAAGAATGAGGGCAAGGCTATATCATGACAGTCTTCTGGGAAGACTAAGGACATATCCCAAGACATCTACCTATATTTTGGAAAACGGGGTCACTGAAAGCGTGACTGCAGTGAGTACAAGGCGGAGTTGAAGGAAGTGAAGACGAGCAAGGCTCCGGCTTCAGGTATGTTTGTTATAAACATGTCCACTACTATTTTTAAAAATTGGATTTTTGATTCTAGATGTGGTACTCACATATGTACTGATGTGCAGGATCTGCTGATTAGCAGGATACTGGCTTCAGACAAGATCGACCTACGAGTCGGAAACAGGACGAGAGTTGCTGTTTGACCATTGGGACCTATGTTTTGTATCTGCCATTAAGGCATGTAATTACATTAGGTGATTATTATTTAGTACCTAGTTTGACTAGGAACATCATCTCTGTATCTATTATAACTCGATGCAGGTATACCTTTGTATTCAGGAACACTGCGTGTTTTGTTTATAAAGATGATATTGAGATATACACATTAGATGTAAATAACAGTATTTATATTTTGAATATAAATGAATCTCAAACATATAACATGACAAACAAAAGGCTCAAATTAATTAAGACGGATGAAACTTATATGTGGCATTGTAATCTGGGACACTTTCGAAGAGTGGATACTTGGACAGATTTGATCCTAAATCATATGATGTCTGCGAATCTTGTTTATTAGGCAAAGTGCCTAAAACACCTTTTAGCGGTAAGGGTGTAAGTGCCACTGAGCTGTTAGCCCTCGTTTATGGTGACGTATGTGGGCCCATGTCTAGCCAGGCTAGAGATGGATATGAATACTTCATAACCTTTACGGATGTTGCATCGCGTTATGGTTATGTGTGTCTTATAAGACACAAGTCGGAAACTTTTGAGAAATTCAAAGAGTTTCGACACGAAGTAGAAAAACAGACCAGCAAAAGTATTAAAACATCATGGTTGGACCATGGTGGAAAATACTTGAGCAATGAGTTTCTCGATTACTTAAAAGAGTATGGAATTCTTTCACATAGGACTCCTCCCGGAACACCTAAATTGAGTGGTGTGTCCGAACGGAGAGAAACCAAACTTTGTTGGACATGGTAAGGTCAATAATGAGTCGCACTGAGCTATCAATTTCCTTCAGGGGATACGCATCGAACAATGCAATACTTATTTTGAATAAAGTTCCGTCAAAGTCTGTTAGACAGACTCCATATGAAATATGGACAGGAAAAAAACCGGGTTTCTCATTCCTGAAGATTTGGGTATGCTGAGCATATGTTAAACGTTTGGATGGTACCAAACTAGAACCCAAATCGGATAGGGAAACCAAATGATATTACTTCTACAACCCACAAGAGAACAAAATATTTGTTGCTCTCCATGTGGTTTTCCTTATAGGAATTCCTAAATGCAGTGGTAAGTGGGAGGAAAGTAAAACTCGATGAAGATTGGAGTGATATTGTTCCTGGAACTGATCCCCTCACAGAACACGAACAGTTCATCATGGATGAGACTGTTCCATAATCTTCTAATACATAAGAACTGCGTAGGTCGGAGAGAGTCAGAAAACAACCTAAAAGGTATGGGTTTCTGATCTCACCTCATATAGACATTAATCTTATTGTGGAATACAAACCGGCTACGTGTGAGGAAGTGATACAAGGTATCGACTCCCATTTATAGCAAGATGCCATGAAGTCTGAAATGGATTCCATGTATACAACCAAGTTTGGACACTGGTTGATGTACCAGAAGGCATTATGCCTATTGGTAGCAAATGTGTCTTCATGGTGAAGACAGACATGGATTGCAACAAATAAACATACAAAGCTAGGCTTGTAGCGAAAGGGTATCGTCATCAACATGGTGTCGATTACGACGAAACCTTTTACCCGTTGCCATGATTAAATCCATTCGGATAACGCTTGCTAAAGCTGTATATTTCGATTATGAAATATGGAAGATGGACATCAAAACTGCTTTCCTTAACGGAAACTTTTTGGAGGATGTTTACATACAACAGCATGACGGTTTTGTCGTGCCAAAATATGCAAACAATGTTTGCAAGTTAAATTGATCCATTTTTGGATTGAAGCAAGCTGCGTTCTTGGAACCCATATTTTATGAGGTCATATACAATATGGTTTCATTCAAAATGAGATGATTTCTTGTGTATATAGAAGGTTAGTGGGAGCGTACTGACAATGATTGTCCTATACGTTGATGATGATGCTTCTTAGCAATGCATTCCCATATTTAAAATAGGTGAAATCTATGGCTTCATTAAAATTCTCCATGAGAAACTTGGGAGAGGCAACCTTTATGTTGGAAAATCTAATCCATGTCCCAAGATCAAAAGATTCAAGCAAAATATATAAAAGAATGAACAATATTGAAGTATGGCGGAATCATACTCACAAAGATCGGAATGCGGATGCGTTGATGAAACAAAAATTCTCCTTTGTGCAGTGATGGTTTCGGCCAAAGAAGAAAAGAGAAGCTCCAAGCAATGTTTGATCCTTCCAAGCTCTAAGATGAGTTTCCCATAACACCTTTGTATGATCCCTTGAGGTGCTAGCCTTGAATGTGATTTAATGTTCCAAACAATCACAAAATCTTCAAGCTTTTGCAACAAAAACCTGAAAATGGAGAGCTGTGAAACTGTGACAGTTTCGGTCAAGAGGAGAAGAGAGAGTAATTGATTTTTGTTTCAAAAATCAATTTATATTTATGCCATAATATTTATTAATTAATAATAAACTTATGACACAAATCATGCAATGGCTTAGAGTGTCAAACACTCAATTTCCATGCAAAACCCTTGAGTGCATTGTACACTATCTCCATGCAATGCATCAACAATTAAATAATGCAATAATGACATGTGTCATGTGGGCCCCACACGTTTCCAAATGAAAGTGGGCCCACGTGCACTCACGCGTTCGGGTTCGATATTTCCGAAATACCGAACTTACGTCGCGACGTTAATTAAATCGAATTTAAATAAATAATTGCGCCTAGCGAAATTATTATTTACGTCGCTAACGAATTAATTCTAAATTAACTCGTTTGCCCGAATTAAAATCTAATTTTAATTTCGCGTCGAAATCGAATTTCGATTATTATATCGAATATAATAATTTTACGATTAATTCCAAATTAATCGTTCTCTCTCTTTATATAGTATTTTATCCAAGATAAAGTCTCTCCGTAATTAATCCAAGATTAATCGAGTTTGAATCATACGTCATTGGTGAATCTTCGGGAAGCGACCCAAGAGATCTCTAGATATGTTGGCAGTAAATCCGGTTGTCGAACTATCCGAACACGTACGTACCAAGTACTACGTTTTTACCGATTTACAAGACAAGGTTAGCCTCTAGCAAAACGCCATGTCTACCCAATTCTCTAGAAATATTCTTATTGGAATATAAGATCTATAACAGGCGTAGTATACCGTAGTATAGTGTATATCGAACCAGTATCGGATGATCACATGTAAGGCCTGGGGCTGGAGATGTGTCTGCCCCGTACGATACACATATCGGACATCAAGCAACCAGTCTCTTTGAATCGGATAATCCTGACCTAGTCATATTATCCCGATGGTTGCAACCATTATAGAGTACTAGTTCTGTATCCCTCGCGATCATCATCTCCATATGTCTGAAGTGATACTTCCATCTTGACATCACATCCAATACACTACGATTCTCGATAAATCCAGAAGAGGTGTACACAGAACCCGTTAAAGCCCTGGACCACCAAAACTAAAGTTTACCGATTGTCGTAAGTACTAGCGATGCAAGTCTCAGGTTAAGATCATATGCACCTACCCTGAAGCGGACTCCCATAGACACGCAGACATACTACCAATGGGACTCCGCGGGGTCTATCCAGAGCGAAGCTGTTTTCCGTACCATCGGTAAAACACAACCTCCTACCGCACTTGCATAAGTATCCAATACTTAAATATATGAGAACTATGCCGTTGTGCCCTCACAACATGCACAAGTGCAGTACTAGTCTATTCCGCATTATCGATGTCCAATCTCGATAATACTACGACTAGGGATATTTAATGATTAAACCTTTATGGATTGATACCGTCTCATATCATCACAATCCGGAACTAATCATAGGGACTTTTACCATTTATATATCAAAGTAAATAAATTACAAAACGGTAAAAGGCAATTTCATTACTACATAGTTAATTTTGTATAATAATACAATATCATTTACAAAATAGTGACGCTATGGGTCATTACTGTCTAACAATCTCCCACTTGGCCTATAGCCAATCACTCAAGCACCTGAACTATGTACATGTCGCTCAAACTTTTCCCGAGGAATAGCCTTCGTCAGTGGATCTGCAATATTATCCTCTGATGCGATCTTTTCGATCTTCACATCGCCACGATGTATGATCTCTCGAATCAGATGGAATCGTCGAAGAACATGTTTGGATCGTTGATGAGACCTTGGTTCCTTAGCCTGTGCTATAGCCCCGCTATTGTCACAATACAATGGAACGGGCTCAGCTGCTAACGGAACTACTCCTAATCCAATTAGAAATTTACGGATCCAAACTGCCTCTTTTGCTGCTTCAGCTGCTGCAATGTACTCCGCTTCAGTTGTTGAATCGGCAACAGTATCTTGCTTGGAAGATTTCCAGCTCACTGCTCCGTTATTCAAGCAAAATATGTACCCGGTTTGCGACTTGAAGTCGTCTCTGTCGGTTTGGAAACTTGCATCGGTATACCCAGATACCTCAAGTTCTCCATCTCCATAGATTAAGAAAACATCCTTAGTTCTTTTAAGATACCTAAGGATACTCTTAACCGCCATCCAGTGATCCTGTCCTGGATCGGCCTGATATCGACTGCACATGCTCAAAGCATAGGACACATCAGGTCGTGTACATATCATGGCATACATGATCGATCCGACTGCCGAGGCGAACGGAGTCCGACTCATGTTGTCTCTCTCATCTTGTGTTTTAGGACACATGTCCCTAGATAGATAGACGCCATGTGATGTTGGCAACAGTCCCCTCTTGGACTGATCCATGTTGAATCTCTTCAACACTTTATCAATATATGTACTCTGGGAGAGTCCAAGTAGCCTTCTAGATCTATCCCGGTAGATCTTTATTCCTAGAATAAAAGCTGCTTCTCCCAGATCTTTCATGGAGAATTTCAATGAAAGCCAAGCTTTCACCGACGTTAACATGGGAATGTCATTGCCTATAAGCAATACATCGTCGACATAAAGGACAATAAAAGTCAGTGCACTCCCACTAACCTTCTTATATACACAAGGATCATCTACGTTTTTGAATGAATCATATTCTTTTATGACCTCATCAAAACGTTGGTTCCATGACCTCGATGCTTGCTTCAGTCCATAAATGGACCGATTTAACTTACAAACCTTGTTTGCAAGTCTTGGTGCGATAAAACCGTCAGGTTGTTGCATATAAACATCCTCCAACAGGTTTCCGTTAAGGAAAGCGGTTTTAACGTCCATCTGCCATATTTCGTAATCGTAATATGCAGCTATCGCAAGCATTATCCGAATGGATTTAATCATGGCAACGGGTGAGAAAGTTTCGTCATAATCAACTCCAAGTTGTTGACGATACCCCTTCGCTACGAGCCTAGCTTTGTACGTTTGTACGTTGCCATCCATGTCTGTCTTCTTCTTGAAGACCCATTTGCATCCAATAGGCTTTACGCCTTCTGGTGCATCAACCAGTGTCCAAACTTGGTTGGTATACATGGAATCCATTTCGGCCTTCATGGCCTCTTGCCATAAAGTGGATTCGATACCTTGTATCGCTTCCTCATACGTAGCCGGTTCAGTATCCTCAATAAGATTAATATCTACATGAGGTGAGATCAGGAATCCATACCTCTCAGGTATTACCCTGACTCTCTCCGACCTACGTAGTCCTTGTGTAATTGAAGATTGTGGTTCAGTCTCATCCTGGATGGACTGTTCATGTTCCGTTCTCGATTCATTGCCAGGAACAGTATCACTACGACTTTCATCGAGTTCTACTTTCCTCCCACTAAACACTGCATTTAGGAATTCCTTCTCAAGGAAAACCGCATGTAGAGCAACAAATACTTTGTTCTCTTGTGGGTAATAGAAGTAATATCCTTTGGTTTCCCTAGGATATCCAACAAATAGGCATTTATCTGATTTGGGTTCAAGTTTGGTACCTTCCAAACGTTTGACGTATGCCCAGCAACCCCAAATCTTCAGGAATGAGAAACCTGGTTTCTTTCCTGTCCATATCTCATACGGAGTCTGTTCAACAGACTTTGACGGAACCCTATTCAAAATAAGAATTGCACTTTCTAATGCATGTCCCCAGAAGGATATAGGTAGCTCAGTGCGACTCATCATCGACCTTACCATGTCAAGCAAGGTACGGTTTCTCCGTTCAGACACACCATTTAATTGTGGTGTTCCAGGAGGAGTCCATTGTGAAAGAATACCATATTCTTTCAGGTAATCTTGAAACTCATTACTTAAGTATTCGCCACCACGGTCCGACCGTAATGTTTTAATACTCTTGCCTGTTTGTTTTTCAACTTCGTGTCGAAACTCTTTGAATTTCTCAAAAGTTTCCGACTTGTGCATCATTAGATACACATAACCATAACGCGATGCATCATCCGTAAAGGTTACGAAGTATCGATATCCACCTCTAGCCTGGCTAGACATGGGCCCACAAACGTCACTATGAACGAGGGCTAACAGTTCAGTGGCGCGTTCACCTTTACCACTAAAAGGTGATTTAGGCATTTTGCCTAATAAACAAGATTCGCAGACGTCATATGAATTTGGATCAAATCCGTCCAAGTACCCACTCTTCGAAAGTGTGGATATGCGAGTCTTGTTGATGTGTCCCAGACGACAATGCCACAAATAAGTTTCTTCCTTTGGATTACTCATTTTGAGCCTTTTGTTTGTTATTTTACGTTTTGGAGATTTATTTATATTCAAAATATAAAGACCATTATTTGCATCGGCACTGCAAATTTCTGCATCATTTTTATATAAATAACACCTGGTGTTTTTAAATACAAAAGTGTACCCATACTGGGTTAACAAAGATACAGAAATAATATTCTTAGTTAAACTAGGAACAAAATAACAGTCATTTAGTTTAAGTACATGCCCCGAGGGCAGTTCCAAAACAAAAGTGCCTACGGCCAAAACAGCAACAGAAGTTCCATTTCCAACTCGTAGATCTACCTCCCCCGAAGCCAGTCTCCTGCTATCATGCAGATCCTGCACATCAGTACAAATATGAGAACCACAGCCAGAATCAAAAATCCAATTTTTATTAAGACTAGAAGTAGTCATATTTATCTCAATAACAAACATACCTGAGGCCGGTGCCTTGCCCGCCTGTATGTCCTCCTTATGTCCCTTGTTCATGCGGCAGTCACGCTTCCAGTGACCTCTCTTGCCGCATTTCAGGCAAACATCTTGAGACTTGTCCCTTGGCTTCCCAGAAGCCTTTGTTGACTTGGCCTTGCCTTTGTTTCTATGCTTTTTCTTCTTAACACCCCCAGTTGCCTTGAGCCCAGCTTTCGGCGTTTGAGATGTTGATGCAAAGTGCGCCTCGCGCTTGTTGCCTTTCAGAAGCTCTTTCTCTGACTCCTTGAGAATCGACAATAACTCTCCAAGAGTATCATCCGAATTCATCAATTTGTAGTTGATGACAATCTGTTTCCAAGTATCGGGTAGTGACTGTAGAAGTACATCTATAGCCAGCTCAGCCTCCAAGACTATACCCATATTAGCCAATTCATCAATCGGCTATCATTTGAGTCCCATGGACCTCAACAGAACTACCATCAGTCATACGGGAGCGAAAGATTTTCTTCACTAACTCGTACCTCGCCATCCGCTTATTAGTGCGGTGAAGATCTTGCAATCTTGCCATCATATTATAAGGATCCAAGTCCCTATTCTGGCGGCGAAAGTGTTGAGTCATTGAAGCAAGCATGATCGACTGAGCCGTGTCACAATCATCACTGTGAGTTTTCCATAACTCCAGCTCAAGTGGCTCAGTGGGCTTAGGCCCGAGAGGTCTTTGTATCGTATACAGTATCCTCTCCGCCCCAAGGACTATCCTTAGGTTCATTTCCCAATCAGCGAAGTTGTCCCTTAAACACATTGTCACCCATGATGATGTCTCGGACATTTACCTTGCTTGCCATCTTAACTACGATAGTCCAACTATCTAGTTAACGATATATGGGTACAGTCAAACTGTTACAAGAAAAATAACATTTTATTAGTCCAACTAATGTTAAAATATTGACGAAATAAATTTTGTAAGCGCGTAAAGCTAAGTATCTGAATGAAATTGCAAATTCAATACTAGCCTCCCACTATTTTCTACAAGTCTCTAACCCTCTGTTGAGTACTCGGGAAATCCAATTTCCTAGTGGGCTAGGATCCCGTTAAATAACACACAACCTTGACTTTGGCCAACAAGTTGTATGATATTTAACTAGGTAGATCTCGAAGATCAATTGGATCCCATCCAATTCCTAGATCCGGTAGGTGGACATCCAAGTCCGAAACATATATATCTAATACATATGTCAATGTATCCAATACATTTTCCTAACCATTTCCTCTGAATCAACTAAGCCTTGGCTTTGGCACAACAAACCTAATGATTCCAGTTAAGCGGGACCCATTGACGAGGAAAGTTTCGTAATCAATGTCGATGGACAAGAAGTGATCTTGACTTTGGCCAACAAATCACAACT
The DNA here is from genome assembly GCA_019454045.1 of Zanthoxylum bungeanum. NCBI lineage: Eukaryota > Viridiplantae > Streptophyta > Magnoliopsida > Sapindales > Rutaceae > Zanthoxylum > Zanthoxylum bungeanum. Next base: position 204,127 of record SKCR01051679.1, on the reverse strand, counting down.
TGGACAGGACACCGATGTGGAACAAAACTCTCATGATTCAAACACATCCTCAATTGACAAAGGTCTTGACTTTGGCCAACAAACCAATGCCAATTTCGGATCTTGAGAAAGAATCATTCAACGGAAGGAAAATCGCTTAATATTGTTTGAGGGATTTTTCGCGTAATTGGCAACCAATTAATTTATCTTTGTTAGGTCTCATCATCATACACCCTTAAGCATGCTTCTAAAACATCATAAAGCGCGTAAAGTAAAGTAATAGTGATATGCGGATGGATATATAAACAACTTGTTCCTAGAACAAATCACTCCCTTTCCTCTCCCCGCTAGCACTATTCTACTTCTACCCAATTACATAATACAATAAGAGAAACCTCATTTACATTGAGGGGAATTAGGTGAGAAGAGAATACAAAGAGATAAAGAGATAAGGCTGGACACGCAGGTCCAATTTATAAATTCCAAATTTACAATAATTTCTAAAATTACCCTTCCCTTCTAATATCCATCCGATATACACTATTCATACAACACATCCACATTCATTCATTCAAGGCATGTTATACAACCAATCAAATCCAATTAATTAGTCTTTAATTAGGTGACAATACAATGTTCAAACAATTGTTTGCATTTGCGCGAGTCCAACTCGTTTTGAGAATAAATACTTATAGTATGAATTCACGAATTATATCGAACTACTCGTTAAATCCAATTTAAGTCGTATTCAATACTAATCCTTTTATTTAATTCTAAATTAAATATTTACACTTTTATTGTGCTTTTATAACTTAGATTCCAAATCTAGTACTATTGGGTCTCAAAGCCCAACTAACATCTAATGTTCGTTTAATTAAAGTCCGATGGGCTTTCTATTGATTTCATTAGGCTTGGGCCTTGGTCAATGTGGGTCAAACCCAATTTCCAAGCCCAATAAGGAATCACCCTCATTTGCCATAAAATCAATATCAAGCCCATAAGGCCCAATTAAACATAAAAGCCCATTTATTACATTTGGACTTAAATGGTGTGATTTAGGCCCATTTTGGATCCAATCCAAATGGTCCAAATCTACTTGGCCCAACCAAGCCCATTTATGTCCAAATATAATAGTTTTAGGCCCAATTCAAAATTAAGCCCAATTAACCAAATTTTAAAATTCCAAATTTTATAACTTAATTAATTAAAGTGTATTATCATGATTAATCCTTTAAATCAATATTCCCAAAATATCAAATTAATCCATTAATCATATTTTTATCTTAAATATATGTCCAACATTATTTAATCAAAAAATCAAGTCCCTAATCTCTTCCATGCATTCGGCCAAGGTGATTAAAAAATTCCGATTTCGTTTTCAATCCAATCGAATCACAAATCGTCATTTTATGTTATTTCAAGTCATCCAATTGTCTTATAAACAAAAAATCATCATCTCCATGGCTTGTAGTATTCGGCCAAGCCTCTCAAGAGGGGGGAAAAATTAATCCAATTTATTTTTCATGAAATTGATGATGTATAACATAATGTAACATACATTTAAGCATACTTAATCAATCAAATCATCAAATCATGCTTCAATCAATTTTGCCCAAATATTACCCTAATATATTTGCATGCTCTTTAAGCTCAATGATACCATTGTTGGAAAATCTAACCATGTCCCAAGATCAAAAGAACAAGCAAAATATATAAAAGAATGAACAATATTGAAGTATGGCGGAATCATACTCACAAAGATCGGAATGCGGATGCGTTGATGAAACAAAAAATTTCTCCTTTGTGCAGTGAAGGTTTCGGCCAAACAGAAAAGAGAAGCTCCAAGCAATGTTTGATCCTTCCAAGCTCTAAGATGAGTTTCCCATAACACCTTTGTATGATCCCTTGAAGGTGCTAGCCTTGAGTGTGATTTAATGTTCCAAACAAATCACAAATTCTTCAAGCTTTTGCAACAAAAACTGAAAATGGAGAGCTGTGAAACTGTGACAGTGTTTCGGTCAAGAGGAGAAGAGAGAGTAATTGATTTTTGTTACAAAAATCAATTTATATTTATGCCATAATATTTATTAATTATAATAAACTTATGACACAAATCATGCAATGGCTTAGAGTGTCAAACACTCAATTTCCATGCAAAACCCTTGAGTGCATTGTACACTATCTTCATGCAATGCATCAACAATTAAATAATGCATATAATGACATGTGTCATGTGGGCCCCACACGTTTCCAAATGAAAGTGGGCCCACGTGCACTCACGCGTTCGGGTTCGATATTTCCGAAATACCGAACTTACGTCGCGACGTTAATTAAATCGAATTTAAATAAATAATTGCGCCTAGCGAAATTATTATTTACGTCGCTAACGAATTAATTCTAAATTAACTCGTTTGCCCGAATTAAAATCTAATTTTAATTTCGCGTCGAAATCGAATTTCGATTATTATATCGAATATAATAATTTTACGATTAATTCCAAATTAATCGTTCTCTCTCTTATAGTACTTTATCCAAGATAAAGTCTCTCCGTAATTAATCCAAGATTAATCGAGTTTGAATCATACGTCATTGGTGAATCTTCGGGAAGCGACCCAAGAGATCTCTAGATATGTTGGCAGTAAATCCGGTTGTCTAACTATCCGAACACGTACGTACCAAGTACTACGTTTTTACCGATTTACAAGACAAGGTTAGCCCTAGCAAAACGCCATGTCTACCCAATTCTCTAGAAATATTCTTATTGGAATATAATATCTATAACAGGCGTAGTATACCGTAGTATAGTGTATATCGAACCAGTATCGGATGATCACATGTAAGGCCTGGGGCTGGAGATGTGTCTGCCCCGTACGATACACATATCGGACATCAAGCAACCAGTCTCTTTGAATCGGATAATCCTGACCTAGTCATATTATCCCGATGGTTGCAACCATTATAGAGTACTAGTTCTGTATCCCTCGCGATCATCATCTCCATATGTCTGAAGTGATACTTCATCTTGACATCACACCCAATACACTACGATTCTCGATAAACCCAGAAGAGGTGTACACAGAACCCGTTAAAGCCCTGGACCACCAAAACTAAAGTTTACCGATTGTCGTAAGTACTAGCGATGCAAGTCTCAGGTTAAGATCATATGCACCTACCCTGAAGCGGACTCCCATAGACACGCAGACATACTACCAATGGGACTCCGCGGGGTCTATCCAGAGCGAAGCTGTTTTCCGTACCATCGGTAAAACACAACCTCCTACCGCACTTGCATAAGTATCCAATACTTAAATATATGAGAACTATGCCGTTGTGCCCTCACAACATGCACAAGTGCAGTACTAGTCTATTCCGCATTATCGATGTCCAATCTCGATAATACTACGACTAGGGATATTTAATGATTAAACCTTTATGGATTGATACCGTCTCATATCATCACAATCCGGAACTAATCATAGGGACTTTTACCATTTATATATCAAAGTAAGTAAATATTACAAAACGGTAAAAGGCAATTTCATTACTACATAGTTAATTTTGTACAATAATACAATATCATTTACAAAATAGTGACGCTATGGGTCATTACTGTCTAACACTTTCTTCTGTAATCCATGATTCTACTGGGATAGATCTAAACGTTCGTTGGCACTATCCGAGACTTCGTACATTGACAACGGTTGAAGAGATTCAAGATGGATCAGCCCAGAGGGGCTTCTCCAGTGTCATATGGCGTCTCTCTATCCTAAGGAATGGTGTCCTAAAACTCACAGATGAGGAGTTCAATGAACGGATCCTGTTCACTTAAGACAGTCGGACTCGATCATGCTGTCATGAAATGTACCACGACCTGATGTTCTCATAGTTTTGAGATATCCGTAGTCACTATTAGGGGCCAATCACGTATAGTCATTGGATTGATGTAAGAAACATTCCTTATGTATATAGAGGAACTTAAGGATGTTTTCTTTGTCTCTGAACGATAGAGAAATTGAGGTGACTGGGGTTCACCGTTGCCAGTTTCCTAAACCGCATAACGACGGACTTAAGTCGCAATAAGGGTACATTATTTTGTTTGAACAAGGAAATATTGAGCTGGAAATCTTCCAAGCAAGATATGTTGCCGATTCAACAACAAAAAGTTGGAATACATTGCAGCGGCTGAGGCCAGTAAGTTAGTAACAGTAAAAGAAGCCTTTGGATTATAAAATTCTAATTGATTAGAGTAGTTATATTAGCAGCTGAGTTGGGCTCAGCACAGGCTAAAGAATCACGGTCTCATCAATGATCTAAGTATGTACTTCGACGGTTTCATCTGATTCGTGAGATCACACATCGTGGCGATGTGAAGATTGAAAAGATCACATCAGATGATAACCTTGCAGATCCGCTGACGAAAGCTATATCTCAGCATAAGCATGGGCGACCCGTACATAGTTCAGGTGTTGGACACTTGAGTGATTGGCTATAGGCCAAGTGGGAGATTGTTGGACAATTATGACCCATAGCATCACTATTTGTAAAATACATGGTATTTTTGTACAAATTAACTATGTGACAAAAGAAATTGCTCTTTTATCATTTTGTAATTGGATTACTTGGATATATAAATGATAAAAGTCCATATGATTAGTACCGGATTAATAAGATATGATAAAAGTCATATGATTAGTACCGATTAATAAGTATGAGATAGTATTAATCCATGAAAGGTTTAATCAATAAATATCTCTAGTCGTAGTATTATCGAGACTGGACATCGATAATGCGGAATATGCTAGTATTACACTTTTGCGCGTTATGGAAGCTTAACGACATAGTTCTCATATATTTAAGTATTGGATACTTATGCAAATGTGATAGGAGGTTTTGTTAGCCGTTGGACCGGGAACAGCTTCGCTCTGGATAGACCCCTCGGAATCCCATTGGTAGTATGACTATGTGTCTATGGGAATCCGAATCAAGGTAGGTGTATGTGGTCTTAACCTGAGACTTGCATCGCTAATACTTGCGACAATCAGTATACTTCGGTTTTGGTCATCCGGAGCTTTAACAGGTTCTGTGTACCCCTCTTCTGGGTATATTGAGAATCGTAGTGTATTGGGTGTGATGTCAAGATGGAAGTATCACTTCAGTCATATGGAGATGATGATCATGCAGAGATACAGAACTAGTACTCTTAAATGCTGCAGCTATCAGGATAGTATGACTAGGTCATGATTATCCGATTACAGAGACTAGTTGCTAGTGATCCGATATATGCTTCGTACGGGGCAGACACAATTCCAGCCTTAGGCCTAGCATGTGACATCTGATACTGGATCTTATTACGCAATACATAGTATACTACGCCTGATACAGATTATATATATTCCATGTTGAATATATTTCTGGAGAATTGGGTAGGCATGGTGCTTTGCTAGAAGCCAACCATGTCTTGTAAATCGGTAAGAACGTGGTACTAGATACGCATGTGTTCGGATAGTCCGATGACCATATTTATTGCCAACAAATCCAGAGATCTCTTGAGTCGCTTCCCAAAGATTCACCGATGAAATTTGACTCGAACAGAATTAATCTGGGATTAATTATGAGAGAGAAAATTAATCTGGGATTATTATGGCAAGAATTTATCTGGGATTAAATTCGTCTAAAAGAGAGAGAGCGCGATTAATTTTGAATTAATCTGCAAAATAAATTTAATAGTTAAATTGGATTTTACTATTTAATTTATTTAATTGGGCTAAAATAATATATTGGATATATTAATTGAAATTGGATTTCAATGCTGAATTAAAATTTGTTTTTAATTCGGGCGAACAAATTAATTTGGAATTAATTCGTAAGCGACTTTCGTAATAATTTTGCTATGCATTATTATTTAATTAAATTGGATTTAATTACGTCGCAACGGAAAATTCGTTTAATCGGATTAAATGAACCCATGCCCGAAGTGTGTAGTCTCACCCAACTTGAATTTTGAATTTAAGTGTGGGACCCACTAACTTACATCACTAGTCAATCAGTTGATGGAAGTGGTTGAGAGCATTTAATGGAAACTTGCTCAACACACTTTGACTTTTTCTTTTGTAAAAGTATATACATTTTTTTGGAAAAAGAAATTGGTAATTGTTTTTAGAAAACAAAATATCAAAACTTCATTTCTCTCTTCTCTACCTCCATTGCCGTGAGTCCTCTTCTCCCTTTGGAAATTTTTGTTGCAAAAATTTCAAGCAAGCTAGCACTTAGGAGTCTCTTGAAGGTGATATGGAAACTCACCCATGAGTTTGGAACAACCAATGAAAGCTTGGAGCTTCTACATCCATGGAGATTTTAGAAAATTCAAAGCCGATCAATATGAGTATTCCGCAACTCCCTTTGATTTATTCACACACGAATCACGATTAGAGATCCCGTGACATGTCTAAGACAATAACAGGGACCTTGCAGAAGGTGACTACATCATGAGGGTCGGGATAGGGGATGTCGTTTCAGCAAGAGCATCGGGAGTTTCCAGTTTAAATTTTACAAATAATAGTTATTTAAATTTGAACAATGTGTTATTCATTCTTGGTTTTCGCAGGAATTTGATTTCTGTTTCTAAACTTTTGGATGATGGTTATTCAGTTTCTTTTAATAGAAATTTAGTTATTATTGGTAGAAATGGATTAACCATATGCACAGAAAACTCAGAAAATAACTTGTATGTGTTAAGACCGTTAACACATAGCTCACTGCTCAACGATGAAATGTTTAAGGTTGAGAAACCTAAAACTAAACGGCAAAAGATTTCTCACGATGACACATATATGTGGCATCTTAGACTTGGTCATATCAGCCTTGACCGGATAGACAGATTGATAAAGAACGAAGTCTTAAACCAGTTAAAACTTGAAACTTTACCAGTCTGCGAATCCTATTTAGAAGGAAAAATGACAAAGAGACCTTTTACTAGAAAAGGTATAAGAGCTAGTCAACCACTAGAGCTTAAACATTCGGACGTTTACGGACCGATGAATGTAAGAGCCCGAGGTGGTTATGAATACTTCATCACATTCATTGACGATTATTCCAGATATGGGTATGTTTACCTAATACAGCACAAGTCAGATACTTTTGAAAAGTTCAAAGAGTATCGTGCTGAGGTTGAGAACCAGTTAGGTTAAACAATCAAGACTCTATGATCAGATCGTGGAGGAGAATACCTTGACAAAGATTTCAAGGAATTCTTAGTTGAGCATGGGATAGTATCCCAGCTCGCAGCGCCTGGAACACCACAGCAAAATGGTGTTGCAGAAATGAGAAATCGGACCCTACTAGACATGATGAGATCTATGTTTAGTTATAGCTCACTACCTAGTTTGTTATGGGGATATGCGTTACAAACTGGAATGCATATCCTTAATATAGTTCCATCTAAGTCTGTTCCTAAGACTCCCTTAGAGTTATGGAATAGTCGTAAAACTAGTTTACGACAATTCCACATATGGGGGTGTCCAGTACATGTGCTGAAGAATAAGACTACAAAGTTAGAGCCACGTTCTCAGGTGTGCCTATTTGTAGGCTATCCTAAAGAGACTAGGGGTGGATTCTTCTATAGCCCTGAAGATAACAAAGTGTTTGTATCGACAAATGCTACGTTTCTAGAGGAGGACTATATGAGTGAGTTCAAGCCTCGAAGTAAGTGTTACTCGAGGAGTTACTTGCTGGTTCGACCAGCACACCATCGTCAATGACAGTTGACAAATACATAGCACCTTCGACATCTTAGCGTCATATGCAAGTTCGTTAGAATGATCTACCACCTAGATGCAGTGGGAGGGTTGTACGGCAACCTGATTACTACCTTGGGGTTGGAGAGTTACAAGTTGTCGCATCCAGCGATGATATAGATGATCCATTGACCTATCGTAGTGCAATGGATGATTCTCACAAAGAGGAATGACTCAAAGCCATGAACCTGGAGATGAATTCTATGTACTCAAACTCAGTCTAGGAACTTGTAGACCAACCTGATGTGGTGAAACCCATTGGTTGCAAATGGATCTACAAGAGGAAGATGAGAGCAGATGAGAGGGTACAGACCTTCAAGGCTAGGCTAGTGGCCAAGGGTTATACCCAGAAAGAGGGAGTTGACTATGATGAAACTTTCTCGCCAGTAGCCATGCTCAAATCCATTCGCACTCTTCTATCCATTGCCGCATATTATGACTATGAAATGTGGAAAATGGACGTCAAGACTGCATTCTTGAATGAAAATCTTGATGAGAGTATCTATATGGTACAACCAGATGGGTTCATAGCCCAAGGTCAAGAGCAAAAGGTTTGCAAGCTGCAAATGTCTATTTATGGACTTAAGCAGTCATCTCGATCTTGGAATATAAGATTTTATACCACGATCAAGTCTTATGATTTTGAGCAAAATTTTGATGAGCCTTGTGTATACAAGCACATCATTGACGAGAAGGCATAATTGATGGGAAGGTGGTTTTCTTATTTTATACGTCGATGATATTTTACTCATTGGGAATGATGTAAAGATCTTATCGGACGTGAAAACCTAGCTAGCTAACCAATTCCAAATGAAAGATTTAGGAGAGGCCAATTATGTTCTTGGGATTCAGATACTTCGGGATCACAAGAAATGACTATTAGCTATGTCTCAGGCATCCTATATCGACAAGATCCTTGTGCGATTTGGGATGCCTAATTCCAAGAAAGGCAATCTGCCTTATCGGCATGGAATTCATTTGTCAAACGAACAGTCTCCTAAGACACCTAAGGATGTTGAGGAAATGAGACATATGCCATATGCCTCAGCAATTGGTAGTCTCATGTATGCTATGTTATGCACGAGACGGGACATCTGTTTTACAGTGGGAGTAGTAAGTAGGTTTCAATCGAACCCAGGATTGGATCACTGAGTAGCTGTGAAACACATTCTCAAGTATCTTAAGAGAACGAGATATTATATGCTTGTATATTCCGGTGAGGATATGATCCTAAGGGGATTTACGGACTGTGATTTTCAGACAGATGTCGATTCTAGGAAATCAACATCTGGATCAGTGTTTACCCTAGGTGGTGGGGCTATAGTATGGCGGAGAATAAATCAATCTTGCATTGCTGACTCCACCATGGAGGCTGAATATGTAGCAGCTTGTGAAGTAGCTAAGGAAGCAATCTAGCTCCGTAAATTCTTGGGAGATCTGGAAGTTGTTCCAGATATGGATAGACCACTCACACTTTATTGAGATAATAGTGGTGTTGTGGCAAATTCAAAATAACCAATAAGCCACAAGAGGGGAAAGCGTATAGAGAGGAAATATCATCTCATCAGGGAGATAGTGCAGAGAGAAGACGTTACCGTCACAGAGATTAAATATATCAAATATACATGCATGCAATAGAGAACTGTGTTAATTCTATCTACATGAAAGAATCAATGAGATACAAACGAAAATCTTTTCCATAATATTACTAGAAAACACTAACTAGGTCATGAATTTTAACCTAGTAGCGCATCCTACTACTTTACATAATACCTTATATCCCAAAAAAATAAAAATTCAATAATTAAATTGAATCATATAGTAAGAAGTGGACGCTAATGGACATATTTCTGTTACTCAATTTTGGCATGTAATAACCTACATATGCCATTAGGTAGACAACAAATGTCAATCACATCATAATATGACTCCTAATTTTGGTCATGAACCGTTTCTGATCCTCATTACTTTGGCATATATTGGATGGGCATGTTCAATGCTTGACTTACCAATGACATACTCAAGCTACTTAGACCTTACCTCACTACTTTGGCATCTATTGACATATCATTACACTTAAATATGTCTCTTATCGTATAAGTTCTACCGGCGCAAACGACTATCAACTATTGCTGCACAGCTTTGGCACAATACAAATACAACATCAGAAAAATATTTGCATATGTATTGACAAGGTAGACCATCAGTGTTCGCTTTCTTAGCAAACACTACAACTAAAGCCTTATTATGTGGATTTCTTACAGTGGATTTTTTACTTTGAGATATACATCAAATGTAGATATATAATCTGAATTAACATGAATTCCTATAAACCACATCCACACAGCTTTAGAACGTTGTGGGTTAGGCAACATAAATCCATGTATATCTAAATTACCTACATGTGTAAAGCAGATTTGAATTTAATATAATATGTTATGCATGACTTATAATGTGGATGCAAGATTAGACTCGTTCTTATACCATTTTATGTTGGGGTTTTTGGGGTGTGCAGTGCAAAAGTGCGGTTGTTAGGCAAAATCATTTTTTAAAACTTTTATCAGCCCGAACGAATAATCGATATCATATATCAATTATATGTCTATATTTCACCATAATCACTCATTACCATCAAATATTAGGAGTAATTACGCAACAGACACTTGGAATAATATTTTTTGAAAAAATATTTTGCAGTTACACTTTAACTAATTTACCGATTCACCAAACCTGGAGATCGGGATAACCAAACAACCGATTTAGACCTAGATTATTTTGCACATGCAACATTAGGCTAATCAATTGGGTTTCTGACATGTTACATACATCAAATAAGCATAGATTAAAAGCTACATCACATGTTACATGCTTGGAATAAATTGAAATAAATTTTCAATACAATGTAAATGAGGAATTACTTTAATTCCTTGCCAACCTTTGTTTAAGCTCCAAATCTTCACTTTCCATGCTTCAATTTGATGACCAACAAACCCATATGAAAATCCCAATTTTGCTCTATCAAATGAAACCATTTCATACCAAATATAAGTTAAAAATTCAAAACCTCCAAAATTAACTAAGTGGCCGAATTTTTGACACATTTAATCTTATCTTATAAGATTAAATGAATAAGAATATTCTAAAAAATATATTCTATAAATGAAATAATTATTAAAAATTAAAATTAATTAATATTTAATTAATTAGTTAATTATTTTATAAGTGTCAAAAATCAATTGAATTTAATGTGTATCTAGTCAAATTATTTATCAAATAAAAATACACATTAGATATAAAAATACCTCGACATGTGTAACATTACGAACAATCAAATTATTCGTAATTAAATAGCCATAGTGTTCTATGAGTATCTTTATTAGTTGGACTCTCTAGGTTCACATGTATATGTCACGTATTTCCGTGTCTATAATTCGCCTACTCGCACATTACAATGACCACAGATAACCGCACTAAACCATACAAGTCGAGGTCATGGCATACTTATAGTCCCTCCATCATAGGTCATCTGAATTGCATCAGAGATATGTTGGACAATTATGACCCATAGCATCACTATTTGTACATATCATGGTGTTGTTGTACAAATTAACTATGTGACAAAGGAAATTGCTCTTCTGTCATTTGTAATTAGATTACCGAGATATATAAATGATAGAAGGTCCTTATGATTAGTTCCGGATTGAGATGATATGAGACAGTATCAATCCACGAAGGTTTAATCATTAAATATCTCTAGTCAGAGTATTATCGAGATTGGACATCGATAATGCGTAAAAGACTAGTATTACACTTGTGCTCGTTGTGGGAGCATAACGAAATAGTTCTCATATATTTGGGTATATGATACTCATGCAAGTGTAATAGGAGGTTGTGTTTACCGATGGTACAGAAAAAGCTTCGCTCTGGATAGACCCCTCAGAATTCCATTGGTAGTATGACTATGTGTCTATGGAAGTCCGAATCAGGGTAGGTGTATTTGGTCTTAACCTGAGACTTGCACCGCTAATACTTGCGACAATCAATATACTTTGGTTTTGGTCGTCCAGGGCTTTATAGGTTCTGTGTACGCCTCTTCTGGGTATATTGAGAATCTTAGTGTATTGGGTGTGATGTCGAGATGGAAGTATCACTCCAGTCATAGTGGAGATGATGATCATGTAGGATACGGAACTGGTTCTCTTTTATGTTGCAGCTATCGGGATATTATGACTAGGTCATGTTTATCCGATTATAGAGACTAGTTACCAGAGATCCGATATGTGCTTCGTACGGGGCAGACACAATTCCAGCCCCAGGCCTAGCACGTGACATCCGATGCTGGATCGAAATACGCAATACTACATATACTACGCCTGATATAGATCACATATTCCTATAAGAATATTTCTGGAGAATTGGGTAGGCACGGTGCTTTGCTAGAAGCCAACCATGTCTTGTAAATCGGTAAAAACGTAGTACTAGGTACGTACGTGTTCGGATAGTCCGACGACCAGATTTACTGCCAACATATCCGGGGATCTCATGGGTCGCTTCCCGAAGATTCACCGATGACGTATGACTCACACTTTATTAATCTGGGATTAATTATATGAGAGAGAAAATTAATCTGGGATTAATTACGGAGATATTTTATCTGGGATAAAATATTATTTAAAAGAGAGAGAACGATTAATTTGGAATTAATCGATAAAATAATATATTCGATATATTATACGAAATTGGATTTCGACGCAGAATTAAAATTAGATTTTAATTCGGGCGAACGAGTTAATTTAGAATTAATTCGTTAGCGATGTGAATAGTAATTTTGCTAGGCATAAGTATTTAATTAAATTTGATTTAATTGCGTCGCAACGAAAAATTCGTTAATTCGGAATTAGCAAACCCGAGCCCGGGAGTGTTTGCGGGTGCACTCGCATTTCGAATTCAAGTGCGGCCCACAAGTCACATCTAGCGTCAAATCATTAGTCACTTTGAGTGATGTGATGTCTAGTCACTTTTGATGTGAATAGTGATGGTGGTGGTTGGAAGGCATTAATTGCCAATTGTGGCTCCAAATCTTGGTTTGACTTTTTGAAAGGCTAATACCAAAATTTAGTATATGTTTTATTTGATTTTAGAAATCAATTAAATGTATTAGATAAAAAAAAAACCAACACACACCACTCATCTCCCTCACTCTCTTCCTTGGCCGAATGGCCATCTCTTTATCCTTTCCATTTGGCTTGGCCGAATGGATCAAGAACAAGATGGAAGATTTGTGGCAAATCTTTCCAATGCTAGCACATGAAGAGTCATCCAAGGTGATAGGGAAACCTATTCATGAGCATGGAATTACAACATAATTCTTGGAGCTTGGAGATCCATCCATGGAGCTTGAACGAAAATGACAAGGAGCACAAAATGACCATTGCCGAAAGCTTGAAGATTTTTGTGTTCAACGCATCGCCAAATCCGATCAATGTAAGTATGATTCCGTCATGCTTCTTTGTTGTATTCACACATGATTTCTATGCTTGAAATCGATCTTGGGAGTAATCTAGAAACCCAACAAGATAGAGATAAAGCATCCAATCTATGTTGTGTATAATTCTGTATGTCGCAACATATAATCATGATTCTCTGCACAAATACTCGGAACAATTTTGCATTATACCCTGGCTAAGAATTTTTAAGAGTATCACAAAGTGGATGGTTAAATCTCGTACACGAGATTGACAGATCCTCTCTGGATACATCACATGATATCGAGAGTATCAGTTCACACCCAACAGATAAGCAGAGGTCTGATCTAAAAAGATTATTGATGTGACTGCCGTAAAAGTGTGGAAGATAGCTAAATTTCCACAAATGATAGACTAACTAACTAAATTACTCACAAATTTCCAGAACGACACTCGAATCTGCATTCTGGAAATTGCTATGATTTCAAACAATAGCCATTTCTAATCTTGCTATGATTTCAACAGGATGCCCACGAATGCCAATTTGGCAATAAAAGCTTAAATATTTTGAAAAAAAAAAACAAATATCCAGAAGGCCAAATGAGCTTTGGTTTAATACGGAACAAGAAAACAACCCCATTCCTACAGAAATAGATATCAAACAAGTCCCCATTCACTATTCATCGATCAGCATTATCAAAAACAATAACAACAAGACCAAACCCAGATGAAACCTAATCCAATCTCACCAACCCACCAACAAAAATGCCACTAAGAACAAGAAAACCAATCAAGCAAAATGAGGGCAGAGGAAATCACTAAACCTTTGTTTGCCGATGAATTGAAGAGATGAAGCCGACTGATTGAAGAGCTGAAGGCGATGATGATTTGGTGAGAGGATTAGTTAGGAAACGCAAGTGAGAAATTAGGGATTGGTATTTCTAATATTTGCAGTCGTGTTTGGTTGCAAGTTTAAGGGAATTATTGGCTGACTCTCACTTACTCAAAACGCAGCTGCCAGTGTCGTTCTGGACATTTGTGAGTAATTTAGTTAGTCAGTCTATCATTTCTCATTCTTATATATAGCAACGCCAATTTCAATTGTGTATATATAATAGGATTTGTTTTAATTGTATCACAATACAATAAGGTCAATCCAATATCTCTCCAATCAAATTCGGTCTCTTAGAGATTCTTTCCAAAATAAAACTACGATACTTAATCAAATTAGAAATCCTAATTAAATAAAGATTTCCATATTTAATCTTAATTATGACTCTAATTAATTTGGGTGCTATCCACTAAATTAAAGCCCAATAGATTAAATATTATTTTGGCATAATAATTAATTAACTATTAATTAATTAATTTAACTTACTTAATTTTAATTAACAATTAATTAAAATTACATTTGATTTATTTAATATAAATATCAAATATTTATTTAAACAATTAAATCTAATTTTATATTTCGAATTTATTAATCAAATTAATATTTCTGAAATATCCCGAATATCCTAATTCAATTAGGAAACGCCAAAATAATCATTTATTAACCTTTAATAAACATCCTCGAATTTGTAACATAGAGGAGAACTATATTGTGCGACCGTCCTAGGTTCATTATCAAGTAGCAGTGGAATAATATTAACTCTTTAATATTTCATTTCTATGATATTCCACAGAACATGAGTAATCGCCTAGCAGCAAGCCATGACCCATAGTCGATGAATGAAGTGGGAAAACATATGAACCTGTTAGAATACACTCGAGCATGTCATCTCATTCCTTCCGATATTTATGTTTCTTATCAAGTCTAGGATCATGGTAAGGTCAAATTCTTATACTCGACATATCTTTAAATTTTATCTTATAGATTTGATATCTCTAAAATATCGACTGATTTGGCCAAAGTCTTTTATCCACAACTTTGAGTTTCGTTAAAACATCTATAACTTTTATTGTCAAAGTTATCGGATCCCATCTTGAAGCATACGTGACTTCGTACGTCAATTGCTCAAGGCCATCTAGCATTTATTCAAATGGCGTAGATAGTGGAATGAGGATATAGAGTATTATCGCACAAGTCATCATATGATCTCAGGTCAGAGGATATGACGACACTAATGTATTATTATGAAGATTAATGACCTTAGATAATATTACCATGTGATCTTACGCTTCTGTGGTCGTGTTCAATATTTCATTCTACTAATGAAACATCTATTTGTCTGTGTCCTAATGATATGAGACTCATCATCCATTCTATTAACATCATATGTCAATCTAGGCGACACACAATAGTATTGGTCAAATGATATATTATTGTCATGTATAACAATCACATTTTACCAAGAACTTAATTTGAGACATATATAAATATCGTAAACTCTCATAATCGCAAACGTCTTTTGGATTAACGATATTCATCTGATATAATGTCTCAGGACATACACATAAAATATGGATGTAATAATGTGTAGATAACAAATGCATTTCATTAATAAATAACAAACTATATTACAAATATTATGCATTAAACCATTACATCCATAACTGATTTTAGGACATATACTCTAACAGAAGATGCCCAAAATAAGAATGTAATTTTTCTAGTGAGGAAGTAGTCCCCCATCCCTATAGGAAAAATAAAATTCTTGATTGTAGTAATTTTATGGCTCGATTATCATAAGACAGTCGGAGATGCCATCCTCTTCCTTGAAGAGGGCAGCACTCAGTGACTATATTCGCTTTCTACTTTTTTTTTTGATAAGTTACTATTACAAAGTTTTTTACTTGGAGCCACTAGCATTCGCTCAGGCCTAAAGGCCCTGAACGAGTGAGTTTTGGTAATACATGGTGGTTTATAAATAAAAAATAGTTCAATCTTGTTATGCCAAAGTAAAATTTGAGTGGAAGATGGATAAAAAATATAAATGAAAATGAAAAATCAAATCGAATCGAAGTAATAATTTTTTTTTTTTTTAAAAATAATTATTAGATATTTTAATTAAAAAAGCGAACTGAACCGAATTAATTGAATAATTTAATTCATTGATTTTTTTTAACATCTAATCATATTATGTTTTTATTTTATAATTATATTTGTTACATTATTTAATTTAGTTATTATTTATTTATGATTAATTCACGAAATATTTATAATTTTTTTTTTTGGTTATTATTCTTTTTATTTTCTTACATTTTAAATGATTATTATATTAGTTGTGATGGTTAAAAGAATTATAGCATAAAAAATAAATAAATGTTAAATTAAATAAATATTATTAATTTTTTATTGTTATTAAAAATTTGAAAAAACCTAAAGTATACCGCATTGAACCGATAATTAAAAATAACTACAAAGTTTTTAATTAAAAAACCGTACGAATAATTATAATTACAAATCTTTTTATAATCATACCGAACCGGATCGAACTACCCCTAAAAAGTGAGAACCCAAATGCAATAAGAGATGAAATTCTTATGATAGATGAGACAGCAAAGAGAATCAATAAAACCCAGGAAAGCCAATCCGATGAAACAAGCTACGAGAGATACATATACAAAATTCCATCCACCACAAAGAGAACTGCTATCTAGAGGAAAACTTAACAGTGGTTCTCCATTTGTAACAAAAGATCATCAATTGTCCCCACCGTCACAATTACACAACCTATGAAATTTCTAGAAAAAAAATCATATGCATCATCCTCCGATTTGGGGAAACTCCTCGCACTAGATTCCGGCATCAAAAGAATAAGGTTTCTGGTCAACTTACCTTTTGAGTGGTTATCGACCTTCATGAAGATCTTCAGAGAAAACTGCCGTTCGAGATACATTATCGTTATCATAAGCACTTGGACCAGAGTAAGGACCAGAAGAGAACATTGAAGATGTCCCATCAGAGTCATATGTAGTTGATGATTGCCGCAGGTTTGCCCGAGTATTGGATGAGGTTAATGCAGGATCCTGGTAATCCATGACGCGCTGTACCATTTTAAGAGACTGTACCACTTCACCCATTGTGGGCCTTTGGTTCGTCTCAGGAGCAACACAAGCAGCTGCAATGGTGCAAACCCGTACAAAATCTTCTGTTGGATACTTTCCTCCAAGCCTTGGATCAGCTAGCTCTTCCAGCCGATCCTTGTCTCTAAGAATCGGCCTGGCCTGAAATATATAAGCCACTAGTTGAACCTTGTGCCATATCATTAATTAAGTGAAAAACAGATGTTATTATCTGTAAAAAGAAAAAGGGGGCCTAATTGCAATATAAATAATACGAATCCACAGTGAATGACAATTATAAATACAGGAGACAGAATTGATCTAGGTTCCACTAACCCAAGTTACAAGGTTCTCCTGTCCAGAAGGTTGCGACATATCTACAGGCTTCCTTCCAGTCAGCAACTCGAGGAGGACGACTCCATAGCTGTAAACATCACTTCTTACCAATAGATGTCCAGTCATAGCATATTCGGGGGCTACGTACCTATCAATGAATTCCACTCTATATTAGGGAATTCAAAAAAGAATAAAAAGATAAGGCATTACTGGAGAAAGAAACCAACCCAAATGTGCCCATCACTCGAGTAGACAGGTAATTTGTCCTGCCTTCAGGTGCCTGTTTGGCAAGACCAAAATCAGCTACTTTGGCATGAAAGTTATTCTCGAGCAATATATTGGATGCCTTGAAATCTCTATGAATAACACATGGTTGTGAGTCCTCATGCAGGTATGCAAGTCCTCTTGCAGCATCAAGTGCAATCTTCATTCTGGTTTCCCAGTCCAGAGGACAATTTAATCCCAATGGACCTGAGGTGAAACAAAACCATTTCAAAATCTTGTATCAGCAAAAAGTAAAAAAGTCTTTATATCTGATGTTTATCTATTAGTAATAGATGCTGAATATTTCACAAGACAACTCAAGTGAAATGCATACTGTCAAAGATGCCAGCAGATCTACCAACAAAGAAAGCAATTTACCATGAAGCCAAGCCTCTAAGCTTCCATTGGGAACAAGCTCATAACAAAGCAGATGTTGTGCTGAATCACGGTTGCTATAATAACCCACAAGTTTCACAAGATTGCGGTGATGCAATCTGCTAAGCATCTCCACTTCCACCAAGAACTCTTTATCCCCTTGTTGCCCTCCACTAGTAAGCCTCTTGATTGCCACAGCAGTGCCATCACTTAGTACACCCTTGAAAACTCTCCCAAACCCACCCTCCCCTAGAATGCTTGCAGGTTCAAAATTGTTTGTTGCTTCTTTAAGTTCTTCATAGTCTAGATATCGTGTACTGGTAGGGTGGGGAAGAGATCCTCCTAAAGTAACTGCATGTGCAGTCTGTGGCTTTGCTGGAAAACAAAAAAAATAAAGAATAAATGACCATCAGAAAGGTTTTTGTGAATCATCTTAACAGTAACAAGACATGTTTTCTAAATAAGTACATGCATCTGCAAGGTGTTTCAAACTGGTTATTAATCATACCCAGCCGCCCCACATGCTGGAAAAGAGTCAGAAAAGAAATTTGTAAAATTAATGAAAAATGCAATATTTATTAGTTCAAGTGGGTGAAAATTTTGCTGCAAACTGAGATCCTGAGTAAGACATCTCATTTTCTACGTTTCCAGCATTTTGTTAAATGCATATGAGACATAATAAAATAATTTTGTTTAATAATCGAAAGAAGGATAGCATGAGTTTTTTCTTTTTCCAGGCAGCAATAAATACACAGTTTTGCCAACAAATATGACAGAAGAAACTTCTGGCAACGCGTGATATAAAGAAAGTTTAATTAAATTAAATTGTTAGAGATTAAATGATGACTACTGCCAAAAATTCTCTTTTTAATCCATTAAATCTTCACCACATACTCCAAAATTTGCAACAAAAGTTAGTTCGAACTCTATTTCAGCCCCCAGTTATATGTTGTGCAGTAAAAACTATCAACAAATAACCAGAGAGATAACACACAAATTAGACCAGAGATAAAGCACAAAGGACCTATTATTCAAGATACATACCTGTTTCTTTAGCAGGGACTTTACTCTTTCCTTCACGGAATGCACATGAACAAATAATCAGCACAGATATGATGGCAATGATCAGTAGGCCAGCACCAATACCAAAAATAAGAAACAAATTTGAATGTTTCCCTTTATTTGAGGCACTGGATGATGAAGAAGGTGAGGCTTTATATGTTGGTGCTTTCATAGGTGATGAATCAGCAAGAGGAGCTGCAAACCACATGAAAAGCTTTACTATGCTTCATCAATTTATTTTAAATAAAACGATTAACATCAATAAAAAACCATCAATAATTTGCAACACACACAACAGATATTATAAAAAATAATTCATCAAATACAAGCGTCTGTCGGATCTTTAGAAAGGTATTGGCACACATAATTATCTCCAACTACCTCAACACGATTTCATCTCTTCTCTTCTTTTTCTTTGTTTTTTTAGTATATAATGCTGGATTTCAACTGGAAGTTTTACATCCATAACCAGCGTCAGCACCTTTTATTGGATTGAAACAGTGAAAACTAAGTAATATCAATTATGGTAGTTGTATATTTTAACAGACAGCTTCTCCCTGATACACGATCAGAGTGACTTCTTACCTTGAGAAGGTGCAGGAGCCTGAAACCAGGTAAAATTAAGGAGTTTGTAATCACCCACTAACGTAGCCTCAAAATGAACCGTATGTGTAGCAAGTGAAACATTTATTGCAGATGCATCACTGGCAGAAAAACTGATTCCCGAATGTGGAGTAATATCCATTGATATATTTAATAGTGACAGGCTAAGTACATAAAAGTTGATCAGCTCAATTTGAGAAACTTGCAAACCAATCTGCGATGCTAATTCTCCTAAAAAAAGATTCCAATTTGGGTTTTGTGAGACGTTTAAGAGTAGTAGTTCGAGCTTTATAGGATACACACAGTGGCAATCATGACTAGCACGTTTCAACACCGTGTCAGGTTTGCAACAACCTGGCAAAATAAGATGAAAACACCCATGTGAACAAATAATATCCCAGTATGAATACAGCTTTGCTTTGTAAACACGATTTAGTATCGAAACAAGAAGCCAGTGGATCACAATGCTGTTTACTAAAGCAAAAACAGAGAAAGAGTGAAACAATTGCTTAGAATAGATCTTACTGGAAGAGTCAGGAGACAGAGGTGGCTCAGCTAAACCAGAAGGAATTGTACCAGCACTGAACTGTGCTGGGGAAATATCAGGCAAGCCAGCAGTGGGAGGCACTAATGCATTCCTCTTCAGGATGGTTTTGACAAACTTGAACTGGTAGGAGGTTGGCTAGAAGTTGCCAAGGGACCCAAGAAAGGAGGATAAGCTGGTGCACCATGAGGCGACAAAGGTTTTTTTCGTGATCTATGAAACAGTGGCACATTAGCTGGCAGGGGAAGATCACGAATGGATGGTGCAATCACATGTGCTCGAGATGGAGATATTGATGTTTCCTTCAATAGATTGTCAGCTAAGCTGATATCAGTGAAGAAAACCACGCTACATAAAACAACCAAAATTTCTGGCAACAAATATTGGGCCCTTTTCAAAACTCCTGCAATATGAATTCGAACAAGATTCAGTCAACTAATGCAAATAAAATATAGCGGGAACAATGCAACATTAATCTGACTTTCTATATTTTTAAGGATGCATAACAATAACTTAACAAACACAGTTCATGTACGTGTGCATGCGTGTTTTAACCCATTGAAACTAGATTAGTAAACCATTACATTCATTGAAAAAATATGTGGATCACGGACCTTGAAAAGAGAAATACTACTAAAATGAGATGGTTTAACCAACTAAACTGAAATAACTTTCCCGTCTAAGACAATGATGAAACAGAATACCTAAACTTTTATTTTCATTAATTCTACTCACGTTTCTCCGCACATAGACACAGAGAAGACAAACTTTAATTCATAAGAAAACTCAATAGATCAACAGCCTCAAAACCTAAGATTAAGAATAAAAATAAAACCCAGTAAACAAACTCAAAAGATAAATTTCTGCATGCAAGACACTCCAAAACATCAAGCAAATGCTCCGCTGCTCAAACAGTGAAATCCAGAAACCCTACTTGATGAGAAACTATTAGAAAAAGCAATAAATTATATTACTAACTGAAATCTCTACAAATCAAACAGTAACTGACATAATATAGAATATCTATTTTTCTTTTTTCTTTTTTTTTTTTTTTTCGTTTGCTGCATTTTCTCAGATACCAAACAGAAATTATAATCCACTCAAATAGCTCAATTTAACAGAAATTATGAAAAAGTAAAACATATGAAGATTCAAAATTACCGGCGGTATCGAAAACTGTGAGCACCGACATCACCGAAGCCGTTGATTAAACCGAATGCTTTAGATCTGTGAGATTTCAAATAAATCGACGGCGAGATCAGACAACACCTAAATGCGCATATGATCCGAACACAAACGAAAGACTATAAGCACAGCACATCTCTAACAGCCACAGAAAGAGGATCCAACGGCCTAGATATCGCCATTAAAATCACAACTTCGAGATTATGACTCAAATCCAAAACTGCCATGATTCACTCAGTTGAGTTGAATCCTACGTTGAGTTTTGAAGATTTCGAGGTACGAGATGAGCGAGAGATATTACTTGTGCCGGTATCGTTGGTTTTACTCCGTCTCCTGTACTGAAGAAGCTTTTGGTACAGTAGTCGTAGTCTTATAGTCTTTGGAATTTTTTTCCTGTTTTTGGAAACTTTTTATTTTAATTTTTAATTTTGATGCTTTCTTTTAATTTTTTCCATTTCGCTCTTTTGATGTGAGCGAGAGAAAAGAAGAGAAGAAGCTTCACATGTTCTTTAATTATGACAGACGGGCGCCGTTAACGGGTAAGAACAAACTAACGGTAAATAAAAAATTGTCGTCGCTGTTTCAGGGGTTCTGTTTAGGGCTTCAGGTGCCCGCAGTGAGGGAGTGGGGGTAATACGCTCCAATGCCGGCAGGGTTTGATAAGAAAAATTAATGACGTCCTAATTTATTTAAGGAAAATTTTAATAAAAAAAAATCATTAATATTTTAACAGTTTTTTTATTTATTGTTAAAATTTTTTTATATGAATTCGACATTCATTAACATAATTCAAAAATTAATAACATAAACATAAATTAATAACATTTAAGTTACATACTTTTCTTCCGTGGACAGCCAAGATCTCAGCCCTCTGATGTTTGCTGGCGTGGCGCCTATCAGTAAAACTAATAAAATCCAACGTAAATATAAGAAAAGCTTTTTATATTGGGTAGATTTTTCAGAAAAGCTTTTTAAGTTTTGGATAAATATAAGAATCAATCACTGGCAAAGCAAAGCAAAGCAATTACGGGATATTTCCAAATCCACCAGATGGTGTCTAGTCTTTTTCGTGTCATTATATTAATTATCAATTAACAAATGCTTTTATTTCATTAAACTAATCTAAATGAAATAAAATACTCAAAAAAAAAAAATATATATATATATATATATATATCAATAAATAATACACAAATAAGATACAATATTATGTATGATTTTCACGTGGCAAGAGCGGCAACCATGTATCTCGAGGGAGTTCAAACCTAACTGCCACCGAAGTAAGACTTTAATTCATTGACAGCGACGTTACGAAAATAAAGCCTCATTCTACACGAGCACGTTGGCGAAGGAATGGATGGGGGAGTTAATTGGAAATAGATATTTTAAGAGCATAATTGGAAATAATAACTGAGTGTTAATAAAAAATTAATTAATTTTGAAAAATAAAGTTAATAATTAATATAATTGAGAATGAAAAATTAAAATTTTTCTCTCAAAATCTTTTAAAAATCATTAAAAAATCATTTATTTATATAAAAAAAAAAGTTAAATAATGTAAGAATTTTTTATTAAATTAATATAAATAGTGACCATTTTGATATAAATAATAAAAATTATTTTATTTTAAGAATAAATTAAGAATATTGGTGTTATTATCCTTGTAATAATTTGTTTAAATCAAAATATGTGCTCATTCATTTTCATTGGTTTTAATAGAGTCCTTGTGTTTTTCACATAAAATCAAAATTAAAAATAAATTAAAATATTAAATCAACCAATTTTTAAAAAATCAGAAATGGATTGATTAATCGATCAATATCAAATGAATTTTGACGTTAATTTAAAACTGTTCAAATCCGTTAAAAACTTAACAATGAAGCTGTTGGAATGAGAAAATTTGGTAGATATAGAAATTAAGATACTTTAAATGTTCTAACTTAATGTTGAAAACTTGAAAATGGAAATAATTACAACGTAGACTTGTCTTTTCCTTTTATTGTTTGTTCTCCTAATCACACAACTGACAATTATTTTTTTGAAATCGTTGAAAATTCCACCATCAAATTATCTCTTTCGGGTTTAAGTGGAGTGAAGAATTCAGCTGCCACCACCATTACAAGCAAGCCTACAAACCAACTTTAGGTGGAAGTTTGAAAATGGTGTAAGCTTCCAAGATTACTTTCAGTGGACATTATTCATGTGTTGATTTTTTGAGCATAAGTTTTGCTATAAATACAGAGCTCATTTGTGAGTTTTAGACACCCTAAAAACATTAAGCTTCAAGTGAAGAAAGTTTATAGAGTGTTAGAGAGTGAGGTTTTTGTAAAGAGTTTCAATACTTGTAAATTTCTAATCTTGTAGTAATAGAATCGATTTTTCCTCAAAGCACTCTTCAGTGATTAGAGAATCACAAAAGGTGGTATCAGTAGCTTTGGTTATATATTGGGGTCATAAAATCGAAGAACGGAACTCGGTTCGGAAAATTCGAGTTTCGAGAAAGTTGTCAAAAATCAAATTTCAGCATACCATTAGCTTGTTCATATCGAGACGAGCACGGTGGTATTTTTCGGCGATCAAACCAACTTCCAGAACTCCCGCACACGCCGAGCAGAAGACTTCCACACTCCGCCACTCCCAACATGTGCCGAACGCGCGTCTGAAGGTTGAAGACGTTGACATGTCCTCCTCGTCAGCACATGTCAACGCACAGTCAGCACATAGTTAGCGCCACATCAGTACCGCGTCAGCGCACAGTCAGCGACACGTCATTAACCAAGTGTCGGCGAATCGGGTCCTATTTCTACAACATCATCAACTACATGTCTGCCACGCTCGCATACTTGGTAAATTCCATTTAGCCCCCTGAAGTCTCTGATATTTATATTTTAGCCCCAAAAGTTTTAGAAATTTATAAATCAGCCTCTGGTCGGATTTGGACCAACGAAGTGTCTAGTCTATTATTTTCGACCATTCCGGACGCAACGGTGACCATGATTTGTGAAAATCATCCCTGATTTTATCCTATTTTCACTTCAAACTATAAACTTAAAATGGAAATGGAAGATTCCTCTTCTGGTACGATGATCAAGCTGAGAGAAACCAATTATTCCCTCTGGAGGCCTCGGATGATAGATTATTTTCACTGTAAAGATCTGCTCGATATTATCGAGGTGAAGGGAGTGAGACCAGAATCTATTAAAGAGTATGACTTTAATAAACTCAATAACAGAACTCTGGGTCAGATTAGGCAGTGGATCGGCTACGGTGTCTTCCACCATGTAGCACATGTTGGACAATTATGACCCATAGCGTCACTATTTGTACAGATCATGGTGTTGTTGTATAAATTAACTATGTGACAAATGAGATTGCACTCTTATCATTTGTGATTAGATCACCTAGATGTATAAATGATTGGAGGTCCCCATGATTTGTTCCTGGACAGATAATGATATGAGATAGTATCAGTCCACGAAGGATAAATCATTAAATATCTCTAGTCAGAGCATTGTCGAGATTGGACATCGATAAATGCGTAAAAGACTAGTATTACACTTGTGCGCGTTGTGAGAGCACAACGATATAGTTCTCATATATTTGGGTATAGGATACTTATGCAAGTGTAATAGGAGGTTGTGTTTCACCGATGGTACGGGAAACAGCTTCGCTCTGGATAGACCCCCTCGGAATTCCATTGGTAGTATGACTATGTGTCTATGGAAGTCCGAAATCAGGGTAGGTGTATTTGGTCTTAACCTGAGACTTGCACCTCTAATACTTGCGACAATCAATATACTTTGGTTGAGGTCTTCCAGGGCTTTAACAGGTTCTGTGTACGCCAATGCTGGGTATATTGAGAATCGTAGTGTGTTGGGTGTGATGTCAAGACGGAAGTGTCACTCCAGTCATATGGAGATGATGGTCACGTAGGATACGGGACTGGTTCTCTTAAATGTTGCAGCTATCGGGATAAAATGACAATGTCATGTTTATCCGATTATAGAGACTAGTCACCAGACATCCGACATGTTTGTACGGGGCAGACACAATTCCAACCCCAGGTCTAGCACGTGATCATCCGATACTGGACAGAAATACGCAATATTATGTATACTACGCCTGATATAGATCCTTTATTCCTGTAAGGATGTTTCCGGAGAATTGGGTAGGCATGGCGCTTTGCTAGAGGCCAACCTTGTCTTGTAAATCGGTATAAACGTCGTGCTTGGTACGTGCGTGTTCGGATAGTCCGACGACCGAATTTACTGCCAACATATCCGGGGATCTCATGGGTCGCTTCTCAAAGATTCACCGATGACGTATAACTCGCACTCTATATTAATCTGGGATTAATTAGATGAGAGAGAAAATTAATCTGGGATTAATTGCGGAGATATTTTATCTGGGATAAAATATCATTAAAGAGAGATAACGATTAATTTGGAATTAATCGATTAATTGATATATTTGATATATTAAAAGAAATTGGATTTCGACGCGGAATTAAAATTAGATTTTAATTCGGGCCAACGAGTTAATTTGGACGTTAGCGACGTGAATAGTGATTTCACTAGGCGTAATCATTTAATTACGACGCAACGGAAAATTCGTTAATTTGGAATTAGCGAACCCGAGCCCGGGATTATTTGCGAGCGCATTCGCATTTCGAATTCGAGTGCGGCACGCAAGTCAAATCAAGCGTCAAATCGCTAGTCGCATCTAGCGTCACATCAAGCGTCAAATCTTGTCACTTTGAGTGATGTGACTTGACAACTTGAATGATATATGTGACTTGATGGGAGTTGTTGAAAGCTTTTAAAAGCTTAAATGGAATATATTGTTTTTTTATTACTTTGACTTTTTGAAAGCAAAGTTGGTATATGTTTTTTAGAAATTCATTTACCAAAAACAATTACACATTATTCATCTCTCTCTTCTCTCTTTTCTCTCTACATCTCTCGCCCAAAAGGGCTATGCATTTTTTGTTTTTCTGGTTTGAGAAACCGTGAGCAGTGAGGGAAGCTAGAGTGGGATTTTGTGGCAAAATCTCAAGTGTTAGCACACTTACGAGACATGCGAAGGTGATAGGGAAGTCCACCCATGAGCCGGGAATCGTTTGACGAAACTTGGAGCTCAAAAATTGAAGACAAATGGGCGAAACCAGTGAGCTTGGAGCTGTCACTGCCGAACCAGTCCATAGAGGCAGAATTTCGTTTTTGTTGTCTCCGCGTCGCTCAACCGATCGATGTGAGTATTCCGCAACTTCTTCGATTTGTATTCGCACATATTTCATGCTTATTATTGATCTTGGGACCTTAATAGAAACCAACAATGGTATCAGAGCAAGGTTTGAGCATGAAAAAGTTTAAGGCTTAAAATTTGGGCAAAAATGTGTTTGAGCATGATTAATGAAATTGGATGATTTAGTATGCTTAAAGTATGTTTAATTGATGTTTTATTATATCAATTTGTTGAAATTGTGTTTGGAACAAATTTCCCCAATTTATCATGGCTTGGCCGAATTGATGACTAGCCCTAAATGTCTTGGTTTTTTGATTTTGATTCATTGGATGAGTTGGAAATCAATTGGGGATATTGATTTAATGTGGAATTGAATTTAATTGGATTGAATTTGATTTGGGCATGAATTTTCCCCTTCCGAGAGTTATAGCATGTGATATGGGTTTGATTTTAATCAAAATGTGTTGGACATGTGATGATGAAAATGAGCATGATTAGTTATGTTAATTAATGTTTTAGAAATGTTAATTTGGGTAATTAATCATGTTATACACTTTGGTAATTAAATTGGGAAAATTGGATTTTGGAATTTAATTATTTGGGCCTTAAAATTGGATTTGGGCTTTAATGTTGTAAATGGGCTTATTGGGCTTTGTTGTACAAAGTTGGGTTTAGGCAAAATTGGTTGGATCCAATTGGGCCCAAAACCGCCTCCATAAAGCCCAAATGCGACCTAATGAACCTTTAAAGTTTAATTGGGCCTAATGGGCCTAAATTGATTTCTATGTTTATGGGGTAATTCCCGGATTGGATTTTGGTTATTCGGTTTGACCAGAGTTGACCAAAAGTCCACGCCTTAAGAAATTAATTAAAAGCCCATTGGACTTTAATTAAATTGACGTTGGACGTTAATCAGGCTTTGAGACCCGTTGCGATTAAATTTGGAATTTAAGTCATAAAAGTTCATTAATAAAGTGTGATATTTAATTTGGAATTAAATAGCGAATTAGAATTAAATGCATATTGAATTGGATTTAATTATGTAGTTTAATTTAATTCGAGAATTCGTACTTAAAGTACTTATTCGCAAAACGAGTTTGACTCGAGCAAAATCAAATCGTTGTTTGAACATTGGATGATCACTTAATATCAGATTAATTAATTTGATTAGATTGATTGATAACATGCTTGTGTGAATACATGGTTGCGATACATGAATAATGTATATCAGATGGATATTAGATGGGTGGGACAATTTTAGAAATTGTTGTAATAAATTTGATTTATTAATTAGACCTACGAGTCCAACCTTATTACCTCCTTATTCTTTGTATTCTCTTCTCACCTATTCCCCTCAATGTAAATGAGGTTTCTTTAGAAGTGTAGTGTAACGGGTAGAAGTAATACATGTGCTAGCGGGAGAGAGAAAGGGAGAGATTTGATCTAGGATCAATTGTGTAAAGTATCCATCCGCATATCATTATTATTTTATCATATGCGCTTTATTATGTGTTTAGAATGCATGTTTAAGGTTGTATGATGATGAGACCTTAACAAAGATAATAAATTGTTTGCCAATTTGCACTCGAAAAACCCTCGCAAAATATTAAGCGTTTTACCTTCCATTGAGTGATTCTCACTCAAGATCCGAGACTGGCATTGGCTTGTTGGCCAAAGTCAAGGCCTTTGTCCGTCGAGGATGTGTTTGAATCAGGAAGGTTTTGTTCCATATCAGTGTCTTGTCCAAGTTGTGGTTTGTTGGCCAAAGTCAAGACCATTTCTTGTCCATCGAAATTGATTACGATGCTTTCAATGGTCAATGGGTCGCGCTTAACTGGGATCACTAAGTTTGTTGTGCCAAAGCCAATGCTTAGTTGATTCAGAGGAAAAAGGTTAGGTAATACATTGGATGTATTGGCATATATAAGATATATGTTTCGGACTTGGATGTCCCCCTACCGGATCTAGGAATTGGATTGGATCCAATCGATCTTAGAGATCTACCTAGTTAATTATCATCCAATTTGTTGGCCAAAGTCAAGATTGTGTGATATTTAACGGGATCCTAGCCCACTGGGAGACACGGTTTCCCGAGTACTCGACAGACGGTTAGAGGCTCGCCGAAAATTAGTGGGAGGCAAGAATTGAATTTGCAATATTCATTTAATTACTTACCATACGCGCTCAAAACAAATATCATTCGTCGAATAATTAAATGTTAGTTGGACTAATATTTAAATTGTTGTTTTAATAAATAGTTGGACTATATATTCAAACTATTCATTTATAGTTGATTTTATAATGGATTATAGTAATCAATATAATTGATTTTAATCTATTAAATTATAGTTGATTAAATAGTTGGACTATTGTAATCATTATAATAAATAGTACCTTAATCGTTGATTAAATAGTTGGACTATTAAAATCAAGATAAAATTGAAAGATTGACATTTGAAACATAATCCTAGGGAAAATGTATTTAAATGGTTTAATTTTCAAATTGGGAATAAAATTTCAGGATGGTCCTGGAAAAAAATAATAAGTTACTTTATTTGATAAAATAACATATTATGCCTAAGCTCGAGTTAAGCAAATAGTAGAGCATAATCTTTGGAAGATTTATGTGATGATAACTTTAGTGCTTAATCCATTTAGCTTGTCGCAGTAGACTCCTTAATTTCTGAATCAGAACTAAGGATTAGATCCTTAAAGTATGATAAAGAAATTGAAGGATCTTCATAAATCTATCTTTAGATTTTAGAAGTACTAAATTGCAATAAATAACTCTTGGAGAATTAATGACTATTCTGAAGGAGACAAAGTCAAAGTTTGCAATTAGGCAAGTAGCACAAGGCGCACCTTACTTCGATATTCTAGAAGGCCAAGGCTTGGCCAAAGGCTTCTGGAATATGAAAAGGGCAAAAGGCAAAATCATTATAATCTTCTGGGAAGATAAAGGACATATCCCAAAATGTCTGCTTAATTGTGGCAAACGGGATCGCGGAAGCGTGACTGCCGTTTGGACAAAGCAGACATGAAAGAATTGAAGAATGATCAAGGCTCTGACTTCAAATATATTTGTCAACATTATGTTCATAGCTAGTATTAAAATTAGATTTTAAATACTTAGTGTGGTACATATATATATTGATGTTCAGAATCTGCTATGAGCAGGATTAGAAAACTGTTATAATGTAACTAGTTTGGCTAGAAACATTATCTTTATAGCAGTGTTTAACCCGCTGCGGGTGAACCTTTATATTCTAGAACACTAAAGTGTTTTATTATATAAAGATGATATTGAGATAAACACATTAGATGTAAGTAACAGAATTTATATTTTGAATATAAATAAAATCTCAAACGTATATAACATGACAAACAAACAGCTCAAACTGATTTGATCAGAAGAAACTAATTGTTGCATTGTTGGCTGGGAGACAATTAAACAAGACTCGTATATCCACACTTTTGAAGCGTGGGTACTCGGACTAATTTGATCCCATTCAAATCAAGTCTACGAATCTAGTTTATTGGGCAATGTGCCTATAACACTATTTACTTGGTAAAAGTGCAAATGCCACCTATCTGTTAGCTCTAGTTCATAGTGAAGCAAGTGGGCCCATATCTAGCTAGGCTAGATGTGGATATGAATATTCCGTGACCTTACGGATGTGGCATCGCGTTATGGTTATGTGTTTCTTTTGAAGAACACAAATCAGAAACTTTTAAGTTTCGACACGAAATAGACAAACAGATCGGTTATAGTATTATACCGTCACGGTAAGACCGTAATGGAAAATACTTAAGCAATAAGTTTCTAATATACTTGAAAGAGTAAAGTATTCTTTCAAATGAGGAATCCTCCCGGAACACGTCAATTGACAGTATGTCCGAACAGAGTAACCGAATTTTGTTGGACATGATAAAGTTAATCATGAGTCACTCTGAGCTACCATTTCCTTCAACGGATAAGCATTAACAGTGCAAGAACTTATTTAGAATAAGGTTCCATAAAAATCTGTTTGACATGTATCATATTAGATATGAACAGGAAAGAAACCGGGTTTCTCATTCCTGATAATTTGGGATGCTAGACATATGTTTGGATGATACCAAACTAAAACCCAAATTGGATAAGTGCCAATTGTAGGTTATCCTAGGGATACCATAAATATAGTACTTATACATCTCGCAAGAGAACAATGAAATTGTTGCTCACCATGCGGATTTCCTAAGAGGAATACCGATATGCAGTGGCAAGTGGGAGGATAGTAAAACTCGATGAAAATCAGAGTAATACTATTCATGGCACCGATCCTTAATGGAACACAAATAGTTCATCAATGATGAAACTAAACCATTAATCTTCATATACACAAGAACCGCGTATGTCGGAGAGAGTCAGAAAACAACCTGTGATATGGGTTTCTGATCTCACCTCGTAAAGATGTCAATCTTTTGAGGTATACCAACTGACTACGTATGAGGAAGTGATACAAGGTATCGACTCCCTATTATGACAAAGTGTCATAAATCCGAAATGGATTCAATGTATATCAACAAGTTTGGATACTAGTTGATGTACAGCAAGGCATTGTGCCTATTGGTACTATAAGTCTTCAAGGAAGACGTACATGGTTGGCAACATACCAACGTATAAAGCTAGGCTTTTAGCGGAAAGGTATCGTTATCAACATTGTGTTGATTACGATTCAACCTTTTACCTGTTGCCATGGTGAATCCATTTGGATAATGCTTGCTGATGCTACATGTTTCATTTATGAAATATGACAGCTTTACGGGAAAATCGCTTTCCTGAAAAGGAAACCTTTTGGAGGATGTTTACAACATCCTGTCGGTTTTGTCGTACCAAAACTAGCAAACAAGGTTTGCAGGTTATTCGATCCATGTTTGGATTGAAGCAAGCATAGGTTCTTAGAATTATCGTTTTGATGTAATCATAATAGTTTATGATTTAATTCGAAACGAAATGATTCTTGTGTATATAAGGAGGTTAGTAGGAGCGCACTGACAGTGGTTGTCCTATAAATAATGATATATGTCATTTCTTGGAAATGATATTCCCATAATAACAATCGGTGAAAGCTTGGCTTTTGAAAACTCTCTGTGGAATCGTACATTGAAAAATGTACGCGACCTGATATCTCATACGCTTTGAGCATATGGATTCACAAACAGGCCAATCCGAGTGATAGTCACTGGAGTGAAGTTAAGAACATCCATTAGTATCTTAGAAATCTAAGGATGTGTTCTTAATCTGAGGAGATGGAGAACTTGAAGTGACTGGGATCACTGTAGCAAGTTTCCTAACCGATAAAAGACTATAAGTCACAAACGGTACTACAAAGTTTGAATAACGGAACAGTGAGCTGGAAATCTTCCTAGCAAGATACTGTTGCCGAATAAATCACTGTAGCAAGTTTCGTGGCGATGTGATGATCGTATAAATCGCATCAGACGATAATCATGCAAATCCGCTGACGAAAGCATTTCTCAGCCGTTTGAGCCAACCGTACATAGTTCGGTGTCAGACACTCGAGTGACTGGCTATAGGCCAAGTGAGATATTGTTGGACAATTATGACCCATAGCGTCACTATTTGTACAGATCATGGTGTTGTTGTACAAATTAACCATGTGATAAAGGAGATTGCACTCTTATCATTTGTGATTAGATCACCTAGATGTATAAATGATAGAAGGTCCCTATAATTTGTTCCTGGATGGAGAATGATATGAGACAGTATCAGTCCACGAAGGATAAATCATTAAATATCCATAGTCAGAGCATTGTCGAGATTAGACATCGATAAATGCGTAAAAGACTAGTATTACACTTGTGCGCGTTGTGAGGTCACAACGGCATAGTTCTAATATATTTGGGTATAGGATACTCATGCAAGTGTAATAGGAGGTTGTGTTTCACCGATGGTACGGGAAACAACTTCGCTATGGATAGACCCCCTTGGAATTCCATTGGTAGTATGACTATGTGTCTATGAAATTCCGAAATCAGGGTAGGTGTATTTAGTCTTAACCTGAGACTTGCACCGCTAATACTTGCGACAATCAATATACTTTGGTTGAGGTCGTCCAGGGCTTTAACAGGTTCTGTGTACGCCAATGCTGGGTATATTGAGAATCGTAGTGTGTTGGGTGTGATGTCAAGACGGAAGTGTCACTCCAGTCATATGGAGATGATGGTCACGTAGGATACGGGACTGGTTCTCTTAAATGCTGCAGCTATCGGGATAAAATGACAAGGTCATGTTTATCCGATTATAGAGACTAGTCACCAGACATCCGACATGTGCTTCGTATGGGGCAGACACAATTCCAGCCCCAGGCCTAGCATGTGATCATTCGATACTGGACAGAAATACGCTATACTATGTATACTACGCCTGATATAGATCATTTATTCATGTAAGGATGTTTCCGGATAATTGGGTAGGCATGGCGCTTTGCTAGAGGCCAACCTTGTCTTGTAAATCGGTATAAACGTCGTTCTTGGTACGTGCGTGTTCGGATAGTTCGACGACCGAATTTACTGCCAACATATCCAGGGATCTCATGGGTCGCTTCCCAAAGATTCATCGATGACGTATAACTCGCACTCTATATTAATCTGGGATTAATTAGATAAGAGAGAAAATTAATCTGGGATTAATTGCGGAGATATTTTATCTGGGATAAAATATCATTAAAGAGAGATAACGATTAATTTGGAATTAATCGATTAATTGATATATTTGATATATTAAAAGAAATTGGATTTCGACGCGGAATTAAAATTAGATTTTAATTCGGGCGAACGAGTTAATTTGGAATTAAATCGTTAGCGACGTGAATAGTGATTTCGCTAGGCGTAATCATTTAATTACGACGCAACGGAAAATTCGTTAATTTGGAATTAGCGAACCCGAGCCTGGGATTTTTTGCGAGCGCATTCGCATTTCGAATTCGAGTGCGGCACGCAAGTCAAATCAAGCGTCAAATCGCTAGTCGCATCTAGCATCACATCAAACGTCAAATCTTGTCACTTTGAGTGATGTGACTTGACAACTTGAATGATATATGTGACTTGATGGGAGTTGTTGAAAGCTTTTTAAAGCTTGAATGGAATATATTGTTTTTTATTACTTTGACTTTTTGTAGATAAATAAAGTTTCAGGACATTCTGGAGGTGATTTGGGGACAAAACAGTAAAAAAAGACATCAAAGGGCAAAAATGTAATTTGGCGCATCACGCCGCGTAGCTCGTGTCGCGACGCCTAACATGTGCCGGCCTGTGCTAACTTGCACCGCTTCATGCTAAAATACACCATGCCACGTGTCAAAATCTGAGAAGTTTGCTAACATGCGCCAGATGCTAACGTGTGCCTGCCACGTGTTAACATTATAGAATATCTGCTAACGTGCACCATGCCACGTGTCATCATCCTATGGTGCTACAATCACCATTGCCACGTGTCATCCACGTAGACGTCCACATCAGCAACATGCCAAGTCAATGTGCCACGTCATCACCACGTCATCATCAGCCAATCATTGCATACCACGTGTCGCCATGTCATCGCCACATCAGCAAAATCATTCAGCTCTCAGCCGCCTCTGCCACGTGTCACCTTATCCACTTGCCATGTGTCGAACTCTCCGCAAGCCACGCCGCAAATTGCGCGGTCGTATCGCGCAAGGAGTTCGTGTCGCGACGCGCGACACCTACTGACGCCTATAAATTCAGCTCGAAATTTCAATTTCAGATGTACCTTTTTCTCTGAATTCACTGATGTAAATAGAGAGTTTTGTATCTAGTTTATTTTAATTTCAGTTTTGTAATTAATTTTAATTACGTTATGTAATAATTAATTTACTTTCTTTACTTTTTCAGTTTTTACTATTAAACATGAGGAGGTAACTTCCCCCTGCTAGGGTGAAAGGTAAAAATTTTATTACTGCTATTTAGATTAATCTCCCTTAATTATAATATATTTACTATTTAAAATTTGACTTAACAAGGATATCGCTATGTTGGTCGGTTGGTAATCAATTATAATATGGTTTTAACCTGACTAAGCATGGATACCGCCTAGTTGGTCGGTTGGTAATTATCGCTTATATGGACAAATTGTGATACCGCATTTATGGTCGGTTGAACTTAATCTGCCTTAATCAGGATACCGCCTATATGGCTGGTTGGTAATATCACACAAGTTAATATATTATATTAAAGGAGATATCTAAAATAGTAGTGATAAAAGTAGATCCTCTAGCCCTACCATTTTCTTTTATTGTAATTTTCTTTATTTACTTTATGTCTTTTATTTTATTTAAGTTTATACTAGCCCTAGTTATGTGTCGTAACTAAATTAGTTATCTAGGGTTGTGAGGAATTGCAATATCACCGGTTTATAAGAGGTTATTTTATAGTTTGGTTAATATAAAGGTTTATTTATTAAGTCTTAAGCTTAATGCTTCTTGTTAACTGTCCATTAATAAGATTGATCTGGTAAACTTAAAATGAACTTGGAAAAGGGATTTTAGGTTTAAGACCCTAGACTCAATAGCCCACGATCTTCCTTGAGGATAAATAACCCTTTAATAGATTTCCTTACATGATAGGAATATACCTATCGGGCGTGGATAGCCATAATTGGAACTTAATCTTAATGAATCGAGATAATTTGGTTGACATAGACATATGGTTTAATTGGGTTATACTAGGTATTTGCATCTTACCATCGACAGAGGCTTTTGTTGGGTTCTCTAAGAACAATACCAAGATCAATTAAGCATAAAAGATGTGTGAATAAACAACGAAGTTTACGGAATAACTTACATTGATCGGTTATATGGATGCAGAGATAACAAAAAAAAATCCAAGTCCTTTGTGTTGTGCTCCAAGCCTCCTTTGTATGAATTGTTTAGCTCCAAGCTTGAACTTAGAATTCCAAACTCTTGGATAGGTTTCCCTAACACCTTTGAATGACCCCTTTTGTGTGCTAGCACTTAAGATTTTTGAAGCAAAAATCAAGAAGCAAGAAGCCAAGCTTCACGCCAAAATGAGAGAAAAATGGGAGTGATATTTTCGGCCAATGAGAGAAAAGTGAGAAGTGTTGTGTTTTTTGAATTTCCAAAATCAATAAAATCAATTACCAAAGTTCCAAAGTTAGTAAAGGTCTTTCACAAGTCAAGATAATGTGTTAAACAAGTTAACACCAAATCTTCACTAACTTCCATCACCAGAAAGGTAAACGTTGACTAGTGATGTGACTTGAGGTGGGCCCCACTTGATTCAAAATCCGAGTGGGCCCGCAAACACATCCCGGGCTCGGGTTTGTTAATTCCGAATTAACAAATTTTCTGTTGCGACTTAATTAAATCAAATTTAATTAAATAATTATGCCTAACAAAATTACTATTAAAGTCGCTCGCGAATTAATTCTAAATTAATTCGTTCGCCCGAATTTAAATCTAATTTTAATTCCATTATGAAATCTAATCTCATTTAATATATTGAATATATTATTTAATCGATTAATTCCAAATTAATCGTTCTCTCTTTATTAATTGAATTTTATCCCAGATAAATTCTTACTGTAATTAATCCTAGATTAATTTTCTCTCTCATAATTAATCCTAGATTAATTCTGTTCGAGTCAAACGTCATCGGTGCATCTTCGGGAAGCGACCCATGAGATCTCTGGATATGTTGGCAGTAAATCCGGTTATCGGACTATCCGAATACGTGTGTACCCTGTACCACATTTTTACCGATTTACAAGTTATGGTTGGCTTCTAGCAAAGCACCGTGCCTACCCAATTCTCCAGAAATATTCTTTTAAGGAATATGTAACATTTGTCAGGCGTAGTATAAGTAGTATTGCGTATTACGAACCAATATCGATATTCACATGCTAGGCCTGGGGCTGGAATTGTGTCTGCCCCGTACGAAGCATATATCGGATCTCTGGTAACTAGTCTCTATAATCGGATAATCATGACCTAGTCATATTATCCCGATGACTGCAGTACTTAAGAGCACTAGTTCCGTATCCTGCGTGATCATCATCTCCATATGACAGAAGTGATACTTCCATCTTGACATCACACCCAATACACTAAGATTCTCAGTATACCCAGAAGAGGCGTACACAGAACCTGTTAAAGCCCCGGACGACCAAAACCAAAGTATATTGATTGTCGCAAGTATTAGCGATGCAAGTCTTAGTTTAAGACCAAATACACATACCCTGATTCGGATTCCCATAGACACATAATCATATTACCAATAGGATTCCGAGGGGTCTATCCAGAGTAAAGCTGTTTCCGTACCATCGGTAAAGATAACCTCCTATTACACTTGCATGAGTATCCAATACCCAAATATATGAGAACTATGCCGTTACACTTCCATAACACGCACAAGTGTAATACTAGTGTATTCCGCATTATCGATGTCCAGTCTCGATAATACTACGACTAGGGATATTTAATGATTAAACCTTAGTGGATTAATATTGTCTCATATTTTATTAATGCGATACTAATCATATTGAATTTTATCATTTATATATCTTGGTAATCTAATTACAAATGATAAAAGAGCAATTTCCTTTGTCACATAGTTAATTTGTACAACAACAACATGTTCTGTACAAATAGTGATGTTATTGGTCATAACTGTCCAATAATCTCCCACTTGGCCTATAGCCAATCACTCAAGTATCCTACACCTGAACTATGTATAGGTAGCTTAAACTTCTGCTGAGAAACAGC
Source organism: Zanthoxylum bungeanum (assembly GCA_019454045.1). NCBI lineage: Eukaryota > Viridiplantae > Streptophyta > Magnoliopsida > Sapindales > Rutaceae > Zanthoxylum > Zanthoxylum bungeanum. The sequence goes on along the minus strand of SKCR01051679.1, from coordinate 166,464 downwards.
TTTCGTCAGCGGATTTGCAAGGTTATCATCTGATGCATTTTTATTCGATCACATCACCACGATGTATGATCCGACGAATCAGATGAATTATTCGAAGTATATACTTGGATCGTTGATGAGACCGCGGTTCCTTAGCCTGTGCTGTAGCCCAGCTCAGCTGCTAACAGAACTATACCTAATCCAATTAGGATTATATAGATCCTAAATTCTTCTTTTGCTGCCTCAGCTACAGCAATGTTCCGCTTTTGTTATTTATTCGGCAACAGTATCTTGCTTGGAAGATTTCCAGCTCACTGTTCCATTATTCAAACTAAATATGTACCCTTATTGTGACTTAAAGTCGTCTTTGTCGGTTTGGAAACTTGCAACGGTGAACCTAGTCACCTCAAGTTCTCATTTCCCCATATTTTAAGAATGCATCATTAGTTCGTCTAAGATACTCAATGATATTCTCTACATTAATCCAGTGACCATCACATGGATTGGCCTTATTGCGTCTACATATGCTCAAAGTATATGAGACATCAGGTCACATACATTTCAAAAACATACGAGCTCTGGGAGGGTTGTCAGCAGCTTTCTAGATCTATCCTAGTAGATCTTTATTCCTAGAATAAAGCTTGGTTCTCCCAGGTTTTCTTTGGAGAATTTTAATGAAAGTCAAGCTTTCACCGATTGTATTTTATGGGAATGTTATTGCTAAGAAGCAATACATCATCAATGAATAGGGCATTCATTGTCAGTGCGCTCCCACTAACCTTCTTATATACACAAGAATCATATTTGTTTTGAATGAAATCATATACCATTATGATCTCATCAAAACGTTGGTTCCAAGAACATAATGCTTGTTTCAATCCATAAATGGATCGATTTAACTTGCAAACCTTGTTTGCATGTTTTTCACGACAAAACTTTCAGAATGTTTATATACAAACATCCTCCAAAAGGTTTCCGTTAAGGAAAGCGATTTTGAAGTCCATTTGCCATATTTCATAAATTAAATATGCAGCGTTAGCAAGCATTATCCAAATGGATTTAATCATGGCAACAGGTGAAAAAATTTCGTCGTAGTCGACACTATGTCGTTAACGATACCCTTTATGTATAAGCCTAGCTGTATACATTTATATGTTGTCATCCATATATGTCTTCCTTGAAGACTCAAAGAGTACCAATAGGCACAATGCCTTCTGGTACATCAACTAGTGTCCAAACTTGGTTGGTATACATGGAATCCATTTCAGATATCATGGCACTTTGCCATAAAAGGAGTCGATACCTTGTATCACTTTCTCATACGTAGTCAGTTCGTCTTCCTCAATAAGATTGATATCTACATGAGGTGAGATCAGAAACTCATACCTCACAGGTTATTTTCTGACTCTCTCCGACCTACGTGGTTCTTGTGTATTCGAAGATTATTAGTACAGTTTCATCCCTGATGAACTGTTGGTGTTCCGTGAGGACTCGGTGTCTGGAACAGTATTACTCTGATTTTCATCGAGTTTTACTTTCCTCCCACTTACCACTACATATAGGTATTCCTATTAGGAAAATCGCAAAGAGAGCAACAATTACATTGTTCTCTTGTGAGTTGTATAAGTACTATACTTTGGTTTCCCTAGGACAACCCACAAATAGGCACTTATTCGATTTGGGTTCTAGTTTGGTATCATCCAAACATATGCCCAACATTCCCAAATCTTCAAGAATGAGAAACCCGGTTTCTTTCCTGTTCATATCTAATACGAAGTCTGTCTAATAGATTTTCATGGAACCTTATTCAAAATAAATATTGCACTGTTAAATGCGTATCCTCAGAGGGAATTGGTAGCTCAGTGCGACTCATCTTTAACCATACCATGTCCAACAAAGTTCGGTTTCTCTGTTCGGACACACCGTCAAATTGAGGTGTCCCAGGAGGAGTCCACTGTGAAAGAATACTATACTCTTTCAAGTAATCTTGAAACTCATATATTTAAGTATTTTACACTATGGTCCGACCGTAATGTTTTAATACTTTTGTCGATATATTTTTCTACTTCGTGTCGAAACTGTTTGAATTTTATCAAAAGTTTCTGACTTGTGTTTCATGAGATACACATAACCGTAACACGATGCCACATCCGTAAAGGTAGCTAAGTAATTATAACCACCTCTAGCCTAGCTATATATGGGCCCACTTACGTCACTATGAACGAGGGCTAACAGATCGGTGGAACTTGCACTTTTACCAAGTAAAAGGTGTTTCAGGCAGTTTGCCTAATAAACTAGATTCGTAGACATTATTTGAATTAGAATCAAATCCGTTCTAGTACCCACTTTTCGAAAGTGTGGATATATGTGTCTTGTTAATGTGTCCCAGACAACAATGCCACAAATAAGTCTCTTCTGATTAATTCAGTTTGAGCTATTCGTTTGTCATGTTATATGTTGAGATTCGTTTATATTCTAAATATAAATACTGTTATTCACATCTAATGTGTTTATCTCAATATCATCTTTATAAACAAAACACTTAGTGTTCTAGAATATAAAGGTATACCCGCAACATGTTATACTAGATACAGAGATAATGTTCCTAGTCAAACTAGATACATTATAACAGTCTCCTAATTTAAGTACATGCATAAAGGGCAGTTCCAAAATTTAGGTTTCTACGACCAAAACAGCGACTTTCATCCTGTTTCTGACTCGCAGGTCAATCTCACCTGAAGTCAGTATTCTGCTAATCAGCAGATCCCGCACATCAGTACATATATTTATGTACCACATCCAGTATCTAAAATCCAATTTTAAAACCAACAGTGGACATGTTTTTAACAAACATACCTGAAGCCGGACCCTTGTCCGTCTTCACTTCCTTCATGTCTGCCTTGTCCATATGGCAGTCACGCTTCCAGTGACCCCGTTTGCCACAATTTAGGCAGACATCTTGGGATATGTCCTTTGTCTTCCCATAAGACTGTGACGATTTTGCCTTTGCCCCTTTTCACATCCCTAGAAGTCTCCGGCCAAGCCTAGACCTTCTGGGATGTAGAAGTAAGATGCGCCTTGCGCTTCTTGCCCATTTACAAGCTTAGGCTGTGTCTCCTTGAGCATAACCATTTACTCTCCAAGAGTTATCTTTTGGAATCAATACTTCTAAGATCTATGAATAGATCTATGAAGATACTTCAATTTCAATATCATACTATAAGGATCTAATCCTTAGTTCTGACGAAGAAATTAAGGAGTCTTTGCGGCAAGCATAACAGATTGAGCACTAAAGTTTTCATCACGATAAGTCTTCCAAAGCTCATGCTCTACTATTTGCTCAACTCCGGGCTCAGGCCCGAAATGTTTCTCTATCAAATAGAATAACTTCTCAGTTCCCAAGACTATCCTGAGATTCATTTCCCAATATGAAAAATAAAGCCGTAAAAGATATTTTTCACCTAGGATTATGTCCTTTGACGCTAATCTTTCAAGTCATCTTGATTTCTATAGTCCAACTATCCAATCAACGATTTCGAGTACAATCTAATGTAATAATTACTATAGTCTAACTATATAATTGACTACAATTTGATTGGTTAAATTCAAATATATTAATGACTATAATCCAATTATATAATCAACTATAAATGAAGTAGTTTGAATACAGTCCAACTGTTTAATTAAAACAACAATTGAATGATGGTCACGTAGGATACGAGACTGGTTCTCTTAAATGCTCCAGCTATCGGGATAAAATGACAAGGTCATGTTTATCCGATTATAGAGACTAGTCACCAGACATCCGACATGTGCTTCGTACGGGGCAGACACAATTCCAGCCCCAGACCTGGCACGTGATCATCCGATACTGGACATAAATACGCTATACTATGTATACTACGCCTGATATAGATCATTTATTCCTGTAAGGATGTTTCCAGAGAATTGGGTAGGCATGACGCTTTGCTAGAGGCCAACCTTGTCTTTTAAATCGGTATAAACGTCGTGCTTGGTACGTGCGTGTTCGGATAGTCCGACAACCGAATTTACTGCCAACATATCTAGGGATCTCATGGGTCGCTTCCCAAAGATTCACCGATGACGTATAACTCGCACTCTATATTAATCTGGATTAATTAGATGATAGAGAAAATTAATCTGGATTAATTGCGGAGATATTTTTTCTGGAATAAAATATCATTAAAGAGAGATAACGATTAATTTGGAATTAATCGATTAATTGATATATTTGATATATTAAAAGAAATTGGATTTCGACGCGGAATTAAAATTAGATTTTAATTCGGGCGAATGAGTTAATTTGGAATTAAATCGTTAGCGACATGAATAGTGATTTCGCTAGGCGTAATCATTTAATTACGACGCAATAGAAAATTCGTTAATTTGGAATTAGCGAACCCGAGCCTGGGATTATTTGCGAGCGCATTCGCATTTCGAATTCGAGTGCGGCACGCAAGTCAAATCAAGCGTCAAATCGCTAGTCGCATCTAGCGTCACATCAAGCGTCAAATCTTGTCACTTTGAGTGATGTGACTTGACAACTTGAATGATATATGTGACTTGATGGGAGTTGTTGAAAGCTTTTTAAAGCTTGAATGGAATATATTGTTTTTTATTACTTTGACTTTTTGAAAGCAAAGTTGGTATATGTTTTTTAGAAATTCATTTACCAAAAACAATTACACATTATTCATCTCTCTCTTCTCTCTTTTCTCTCTACATCTCACGCCCAAAAGGGCTGTGCATTTTCTATTTTTCTGGTTTGAGAAACCGTGAGCAGTGAGGGAAGCTAGAGTGGGATTTTGTGGCAAAATCTCAAGTGCTAGCACACTTACAAGACATGCGAAGGTGATAGGGAAGTCCACCCATGAGCCGTGAATCGTTTGACGAAGCTTGGAGCTAAAAAATTGAAGACAAATGGGCGAAACAAGTGAGCTTGGAGCTGTCACTGCCGAACCAGTCCATAGAGGCAGAATTTCATTTTTGTTGTCTCTGCGTCACTCAACTGATCGATGTGAGTATTCCGCAACTTCTTCAATTTGTATTCGCACATATTTCATGCTTATTATTGATCTTGGGACCTTAATAGAAACCAACAGCACATGACACAAATGCTTACGAAATATGGATAAAATTGGAAGATATGTTCCAGGCCAAGACAACTCGGAATAAAGCCTTAATAATGAGGCGTTTGGTGAACCTGAAGTTACGGAGTTGAATTTCCATTGCAGAATAAACTAATAGGTTCCAATGCCTGGTGAACTAGTTGTCTGCAGTAAACAGGCAACTGATAGATGAAGTTTAAGCCCTCTTACTACTCAGTTCTCTTCTTGATAGTTGGGAAACATTGGTGTTTACTTTCATTAATTCGGCTTCATGAGACAAACTTACCATGTTTATGGTAAAAGATACCTTGTCAAATGAGGAGGCCAAAAGAAAGGATGTGGGCACAGATCAAATACAAGACATTGTCACGGAGAATCGAGGAAGAAAATAAGATAAAAATCGAGGTAGAGGGAGAGGTCGAAGCAAACTTAGAGGCAAATCCACAGACGGAAGAAAGCCTACATACAAGTGCTACCAATGTGGCATAGAAGGCCATTTAAAGAAGAATTACTGAAAGCTGCAATGGGAGCAGGGTCAAGGAAATTCACAGTCGAAGAATAATGATGCGAAGACACCAATAGTTACCTCATGAGATGTAACTATCTACTTCGGTCAGAAAGAAACATGCTTTCACACTGCAACTCAAGATGTTGAGTAGGTGGAAGATACTGCATCATCTTATCACGTCACCTCTCACAAGGATTTCTTCACAATATACAAAGCATGAGACTTTGGAGTAGTGAAGATGGGAAATACCAGTTCCTCTCAGATAGTGAGAATTAGTGAAATTCAGTTGCGGAAAAATACAGGGCGTACAATAACCTTGAAGGAGGTGATACATGTTCCAGAACTTTAGCTCAATCTACTCTCGGGGGTAGCCTTTGACAAACAGGGCTATGCTAGGCACTTTAGCAATGACACTTGGAGAATGATAAAAGGCGTCATGGCCATTGCCCGAGGACATATTTGTGACACTTTATGAATACATCGAATGGATAATTGCGGGAATACAAATAATATGATTGACTACATAATGCAAGAGAGATCACCCAAGAGGCAATTATACATGAAATATGATGAGACGGACTCAGTTCAGTGTGTGCGCGTTCGTGTAGCGTTCGTAAACATGTTCGAACGGTAAACTGAAGGTTCGCGTTCGTGTAGTGTTTGATAACGCTTTCGAATGGGACAAGACCTGATGATACAAAATGCATGATAAAACAAAGAAAGTGCGTGCGCGTTCGCGTAGCATTCGAGAACACGTTCGAACGGTAAACAGAAGGTTCGCGTTCGTATAGCGTTCGAGGACGCGTTCGAACGGAACCAGACCTGATGCATGATGAAACTAAGAAACTACGTGCACGTTCACGTAGCGTTCGAGAACGCTTTCGAACGATAAATAGAAGGTTCGCGTTCGTGTAGCGTTCGAGAACGAGTTTGAACGGAACCAGACCTGATGCATACAACACATACATAAACAAACAAATCCACAATGCAGGACCTCACGTATCTGATTGAACTCATCTCGCATCTAATCAAACATACATAATCCAGCGCGGCAAAGCATCGTGGTAAAGGATTTTAACCTCTCAAAATAGAGGACCTTTAATCGCACTTACTAAGCCCATGCGCAAACAACACAATACATATATAAAGAAGTAAAGACAACGATATCGGACTTCGTGTATCCGATTGAACATATATCATCCAACCGAACACACATCAACCGGCGCGGCAAAGTATCGTGGTAAAGGATTTTAACCCCTCCAAATAGGGGACCTTTAATCCGACTTACTAAGCCCATGCGCTCGATCACTTAATTACATAAACAAGTAACATGTGGAATTTAAATGACAAATAATAAATAAATCAAAGCAACATAAAACAAAAGAATGTGACATTTACTCAAGCGGTACATGGAGTTGTATCCCGAGTACAGATCATACTACCGTCCATTCGGAATCGGCTATGAAATTTATGTCTGGGTTTCCATCCGATATACCGCGAGAGTTGACACATCTTTCATTTTATTCCAAGGCCACAACATACAATATTTCGTAATACATGCATATTTATCTATTCAAGGGCCACAACATGCATTTTAACATAATAATCATGCGAACAGTACTCAATAAATAATAAAAATAAAACTAAAAACGAGTGTGAAAAATACCCTCAGGTCTAACCTTTTTTGCCGACTTTCGGACTTGCGTTTCACGGAGATCGGAAGGGTTAAAGCTCCTCAACTTCTCCGGTTCACTGGTTTAGAGTATTGGCTCACTGTTTTGCTGTTTTGCTTGCTATTTGACCTCCGTTTTGCTGCTGTTTCCTCTGTATTTTCTGCTTACTGTTTCAGGTCTTCAAAGCTACTGTTTTTGTGTTTTTAGAGGTTCAAGGGTTGTGTTTTTCGGTTGTTTAAGGTGTTTATGTGGGTATAATATTCGGTAATGGAGGTCTGCTGTATGGGGTTGGTTTCGGATTGGTGAGTGGAAGAGATGAAGAGAATTATTCTTTACTTGTTATGGTGCTATTGCCGTGAATTGTAAGAGATTAGAGAGAGTTGGGCGTGAATTATATGTGTGAATGAGAGGATGGCTTTGGTTAGGGGTTGTTTATATAGAGAAGGGTTAGGGCTTCACCTTATCTCACAAGGAAGAGATTTGGTGCATTCAATTAGGATATGATTTGGTGTTAGACAAGGAAAGCAAGGGATTTGATGGGGGATAAATTTTGGTGAATTAGGAAGGTTGAATATTTGATTGGTGTTAATTAGACATTTAATTTGTTAGATTAGGAAGTCAATATTTTTAATTGGTTATGATTGATTTTAATTAGGCATAATATTTCTTTAATTTAGTATGTGATTTTGTTTAGTTAGGAAGTTAATATATTTGATTTATCTAAATTAGGTATGATTATATTTTATGTTTTATTTAATTGGTAAATGGTTTAATTATTTTATTTAATTCAATTACATTATCTAATTAATATTTAATTTAATATTTTATTTAATTTGGGTGATGGGCGTGTGGGCCTAAGTGGTGGTGGTGTGGGCTTTGTCTTGGTGGGTTAGGTGTTGTGTTGGTTTGGTGAGTGGGTTTGGGCCAAGATTAAATGGTTCTGGGTTTTTTAGGCTAAATGTGCTTTAAAACGGAGGTCCAACGAGCGAGCTTGGAGCTAAACAAGTGAATAAAAATCTAATGAAACACCGATTCCCTTCCGACGACCGTTTCCCGCAATATCCTTAACTAAAAAGGTAGTGTCTCTAGATGAGACTCATCACAGGGACTCATATGCAAAAATGCAGTGCCTACAAGGTGGAAGATACTACATCATCTTATCACGTCACCCCTCACAAGGATTTCTTCACAATATACAAAGCATGAGACTTTGGAGTAGTGAAGATGAGAAATACCAGTTCCTCTCAGATAGTGAGAATTAGTGAAATTCACTTGCGAAAAAATACAGGGCATACAATAACCTTGAAGGAGGTGATACATGTTCCAGAACTTTGGCTCAATCTACTCTCGGGGGTAGCCTTTGACAAACAGGGCTATGCTAGCCACTTTAGCAATGACACTTGGAGAATGATAAAAGGCGTCATGGCTATTGCCCGAGGACATATTTGTGACACTTTATACAACACTTATGAGTGGTAAATATATCACTAGTTCCCACTCATTTGACAAAATATTTTGTATAGATTCTTGGGTTTTGTGAATATTTTATGTGTTTTGTGTTACTTTGTAGATAAATAAAGTTTCAGGACATTCTGGAGGTGATTTGGGGACAAAACAGTAAAAAAAGACATCAAAGGGCAAAAATGTAATTTGGCGCATCACGCCGCACAGCTCGTGTCGCGACGCCTAACGTGTGCCGGCCTGTGCTAACTTGCACCGCTTCATGCTAAAATACACCATGCCACGTGTCAAAATCTGAGAAGTTTGCTAACATGCGCCAGATGCTAACGTGCGCCTGCCACGTGTTAACATCATAGAAGATCTGCTAACGTGCACCATGCCACGTGTCATCATCCTATGGTGCCTACAATCGCCATTGCCACGTGTCATCAACGTAGACGTCCACATCAGCAACATGCCAAGTCAATGTGCCACGTCATCACCACGTCATCATCAGCCAATCATTGCATACCACGTGTCACAATTCTATGGTGCCGACAATCCACATTGCCACGTGTCGCCATGTCATCACCATGTCATCACCACATCAGCACAATCATTCAGCTCTCAGCTGCCTCTGCCACGTGTCAGCTTATCCACTTGCCACGTGTCGAACTCTCCGCAAGCCACGCCGTAAATCGCGCGAGTCGCATCGCGCAAGGAGTTCGTGTCGCGACGCGCGACACTTACTGACGCCTATAAATTCAGCTCGAAATTTCAATTTCAGATGTACCTTCTTCTCTGAATTCACTGATGTAAATAGGGAGTTTTGTATCTAGTTTATTTTAATTTCAGTTTTGTAATTAATTTTAATTACGTTATGTAATAATAATTTACTTTCTTTACTTTTTCAGTTTTTACTATTAAACATGAGGAGGTAATTTCCCCCTGCTAGGGTGAAAGGTAAAACTTTTATTACTGCTATTTAGATTAATCTCCCTTAATTATAATATATTTACTATTTAAAATTTGACTTAACAAGGATATCGCTATATTGGTCGGTTGGTAATCAATTATAATCTGGTTTTAACTTGACTAAGCATGGATACCGCCTAGTTGGTCGATTGGTAATTATCGCTTATATGGCTGGTTTATGGACAAATTGTGATACCGCATTTATGGTCGGTTGGACTTAATCTGCCTTAATCAGGATACCGCCTATATGGCTGGTGGTAATATCACACAAGTTAATATATTATATTAAAGGAGATATCTAAAATAGTAGTGACAAAAGTAGATACTCTAGCCCTACCATTTTCTTTATTGTAATTTTCTTTATTTACTTTTCAACATTTTACTTTATGTCTTTTATTTTATTTAAGTTTATATTAGCCCTAGTTATGTGTCGTAACTAAGTTAGTTATCTAAGGTTGTGAGGAATTCCAATATCACCGGTTTATAAGGGGTTATTTTATAGTATGGGTAATATAAAGGTTTATTTATTAAGTCTTAAGCTTAATGCTTCTTGTTAACTGGCCATTAATAAGATTGATCTGGTAAACTTAAAATGAACTTGGAAAAAGGGATTTTAGGTTTAAGACCCTAGACTCAATAGCCCACGATCTTCCTTGAGGATAAATAACCATTTAATAGATTTCCTTACAGGATAGGAATATACCTGTCGGGCGCGGGTAGCCATAATTGGAACTTAATCTTAATGAATCGAGATAGTTTCGTTGACATAGACATATGGTTCAATTGGGTTATACTAGGTATTTGCATCTGACCATCGACAGAGGATTTTGTTGGGTTCTCTAAGAACAATACCAAGATCAATTAAGCATAAAAGATGTGTCAATAAACAACGAAGTTTGCGGAATAACTTACATTGATCGGTTATATGGATGCGGAGATAACAAAAAAAAATCCAAGTCCTTTATGTTGTGCTCCAAGCCTCATTTGTATGAATTGTTTAGCTCCAAGCTTGAACTTAGAATTCCAAACTCTTGGATAGGTTTCCCTAACACCTTTGAATGACCCATTTTTTGTGCTAGCACTTAAGATTTTTGAAGCAAAAATCAAGAAGCAAGAAGCCAAGCTTCAAGCCAAAATGAGAGAAAAATGGGAGTGATATTTTTGGCCAAGGAGAGAAAAGTGAGAAGTGTTGTGTTTTTTGAATTTCCAAAATCAATAAAATCAATTACCAAACTTCCAAAGTTAGTAAAGGTCTTTCACAAGTCAAGATAATGTGTTAAACAAGTTAACACCAAATGATCACTAACTTCCATCACCATAAAGGTAAACGTTGACTAGTGATGTGACTTGAGGTGGGCCCCACTTGATTTAAAATCCGAGTGGGTCCGCAAACACATCTCGGGCTCGGGTTTGTTAATTCCGAATTAACGAATTTTCCGTTGCGACTTAATAAATCAAATTTAATTAAATAATTATGCCTAGCAAAATTACTATTAAAGTCGCTCGCGAATTAATTCTAAATTAATTCGTTCGCCCGAATTAAAATCCAATTTTAATTCCGTTATGAAATCTAATCTCATTTAATATATTGAATATATTATTTAATCGATTAATTCCAAATTAATCGTTCTCTCTTTATTAATTGAATTTTATCCCAGATAAATTCTCGTTGTAATTAATCCTAGATTAATTTTCTCTCTCATAATTAATCCTAGATTAATTCTGTTCGAGTCAAACGTCATCGGTGCATCTTCAGGAAGCGACCCATGAGATCTCTGGATATGTTGGCAGTAAATCCGGTTATCGGACTATCCGAATACGTGTGTACCCTGTACCACATTTTTACCGATTTACAAGTCATGGTTGGCTTCTATCAAAGCACCGTGCCTACCCAATTCTCCAGAAATATTCTTTTAAGGAATATGTAATCTTTGTCAGACGTAGTATGTGTAGTTGCGTATTACGATCCAGTATCGATATTCACATGCTATGCCTGAGGCTGGAATTGTGTCTGCCCCGTACGAAGCATATATCGAATCTCTGGTAACTAGTCTTTATAATCGGATAATCATGACCTAGTCATATTATCCCGATGACTGCAGTACTTAAGAGCACTAGTTCCGTATCCTGCGTGATCATCATCTCCATATGACTGGAGTGATACTTCCATCTTGACATCACACCCAATACACTAAGATTCTCAGTATACCCAGAAGAGGCGTACACAGAACCTGTTAAAGCCCCGAATGACCAAAACCAAAGTATATTGATTGTCGCAAGTATTAGCGATGCAAGTCTTAGTTTAAGACCAAATACACCTACCCTGATTCGGATTCCCATAGACACATAATCATACTACCAATGGGATTCCGAGGGGTCTATCCAGAGTAAAGCTGTTTCCGTACCATCGGTAAAGATAACCTCCTATTACACTTGCATGAGTATCCAATACCCAAATATATGAGAACTATGCCGTTACACTTCCATAACACGCACAAATGTAATACTAGTCTATTCCGTATTATCGATGTCCAGTCTCGATAATACTACGACTAGGGATATGTAATGATTAAACCTTAGTGGATTAATATTGTCTCATATTTTATTAATGCGGTACTAATCATATTGAATTTTATCATTTATATATCTTGGTAATCTAATTACAAATGATAAAAGAGCAATTTCCTTTGTCACATAGTTAATTTGTACAACAACAACATGTTCTGTACAAATAGTGATGCTATGGGTCATAACTGTCCAATAATCTCCCACTTGGCCTATAGCCAATCACTCAAGTATCCTACACCTGAACTATGTATAGGTAGCTTAAACTTCTGCTGAGAAACAACTTTCGTCAGCGGATTTGCAAGGTTATCATCTGATGCATTTTTATTCGATCATCACATCACCACGATGTATGATCCGACGAATCAGATGAATTATTCGAAGTATATACTTGGATCGTTGATGAGACCGCGGTTCCTTAGCCTGTGCTGTAGCCCAGCTCAGCTGCTAACAGAACTATACCTAATCCAATTAGGATTATATAGATCCTAAATTCTTCTTTTGCTGCCTCAGCTACAGCAATGTTCCGCTTTTTTTATTTATTCGGCAACAATATCTTGCTTGGAAGATTTCTAGCTCACTGTTCCGTTATTCAAACTAAATATGTACCCTTATTGCGACTTAAAGTCATCTTTATCGGTTTGGAAACTTGCAGTGGTGAACCTAGTCACCTCAAGATCCCATTTCCCCATATTTTAAGAATGCATCATTAGTTCGTCTAAGATACTCAAGGATATTCTCTACATTAATCCAGTGACCATCACATGGATTGGCCTTATAGCGTCTACATATGCTCAAAGTATATGAGACATCAGGTCACATACATTTCAAAAACATACGAGCTCTGGGAGGGTTGTCAGCAGCTTTCTAGATCTATCTTATTAGATCTTTATTCCTAGAATAAAGCTTGATTCTCCTAGGTTTTCTTTGGAGAATTTTAATGAAAGTCAAGCTTTCACCGATTGTATTTTATGGGAATGTTATTGCTAAGAAGCAATACATCATCAATGAATAGGGCATTCATTGTCAGTGCGCTCCCACTAACCTTCTTATATACACAAGAATCATATTTGTTTTGAATGAAATCATATACCATTATGATCTCATCAAAACATTGGTTCCAAGAACATAATGCTTGCTTCAATCCATAAATGGATCGATTTAACTTGCAAACCTTGTTTGCATATTTTTCACGACAAAACCGTCAGGATGTTTGCATGCAAACATCCTCCAAAAGGTTTCCGTTAAGGAAAGCGATTTTGAAGTCCATTTTCCATATTTCATAAATTAAATATGCAGCATTAGCAAGCATTATCCAAATGGATTTAATCATGGCAACATGTGAAAAAATTTCGTCGTAGTCGACACTATGTCGTTAACAATACCCTTTATGTATAAGCCTAGCTGTATACATTTATATGTTGCCATCCATATATGTCTTCCTTGAAGACTCAAATAGTACCAATAGGCACAATGCTTTCTGGTACATCAATCAGTGTCCAAACTTGGTTGGTATACATGGAATCCATTTCAGATATCATGGCACTTTGCCATAAAAGGAGTCGATACCTTGTATCACTTTCTCATACGTAGTCAGTTCGTCTTCCTTAATAAGATTGATATCTACATGAGGTGAGATCAGAAACTCATACCTCCCAGGTTATTTTCTGACTCTCTCCGACCTACGTGGTTGTTGTGTATTCGAAGATTATTAGTACAGTTTCATCCCTGATGAACTGTTGGTGTTCCGTGAGGACTCGGTGTCTGGAATAGTATTACTCTGATTTTCATCGAGTTTTACTTTCCTCCCACTTACCACTACATATAGGTATTCCTATTAGGAAAATCGCAAAGAGAGCAACAATTACATTGTTCTCTTGTGAGTTGTATAAGTACTATACTTTGGTTTCCCTAGGACAACCCACAAATAGGCACTTATTCGATTTGGGTTCTAGTTTGGTATCATTCAAACATATGCCCAATATTCCCAAATCTTCAGGAATGAGAAACCCGGTTTCTTTCCTGTTCATATCTAATACGAAGTCTGTCTAATAGATTTTCATGGAACCTTATTCAAAATAAGTATTGCACTGTTAAATGCGTATCCTCAGAAGGAAATTGGTAGCTCAGTACGACTCATCTTTAACCATACCATGTCCAACAAAGTTCGGTTTCTCTGTTCGGACACACCGTCAAATTGAGGTGTCCCAGGAGGAGTCCACTGTGAAAGAATACTATACTCTTTCAAGTAATCTTGAAACTCATATATTTAAGTATTTTACACTATGGTCCGACCGTAATGTTTTAATACTTTTGTCGATATGTTTTTCTACTTCGTGTCGAAACTGTTTGAATTTTATCAAAAGTTTCTGACTTGTGTTTCATGAGATACACATAACTGTAACACGATGCCACATCCAAAAAGGTTACGAAGTAATTATAACCACCTCTAGCCTAGCTATACATGGGCCCACTTACGTCACTATGAACGAGGGCTAACAGATCGGTGGAACTTGCACTTTTACCAAGTAAAAGGTGTTTTAGGCAGTTTGCCTAATAAACTAGATTCGTAGACATTATTTGAATTAGAATCAAATCCGTTCTAGTACCACTTTTCGAAAGTGTGGATATATGTGTCTTGTTAATGTGTCCCAGACAACAATGCCACAAATAAGTCTCTTCTGATTAATTCAGTTTGAGCTATTCGTTTGTCATGTTATATGTTGAGATTCGTTTATATTCTAAATATAAATACTGTTATTCACATCTAATGTGTTTATCTCAATATCATCTTTATAAACAAAACACTTAGTGTTCTAGAATATAAAGGTATACCCGCAACATGTTATACTAGATACAGAGATAATGTTCCTAGTCAAACTACATACATTATAACAGTCTCCTAATTTAAGTACATGCCTAAAGGGCAGTTCCAAAATTTAGGTTTCTACGACCAAAACAGCGACTTTCATCCTGTTTCTGACTCGCAGGTCAATCTCTCACCTGAAGTCAGTATCTGCTAATCAGCAGATCCCGCACATCAGTACATATATTATGTACCACATCCAGTATCTAAAATCCAATTTTAAAACCAACAGTGGACATGTTTATAACAAACATACCTGAAGCCGGACCCTTGTCCTTCTTCACTTCCTTCATGTCTGCCTTGTCCATATGGCAGTCACGCTTCCAGTGACCCCGTTTGCCACAGTTTAGGCAGACATCTTGGGATATGTCCTTTGTCTTCCCATAAGACTGTGAAGATTTTGCCTTTGCCCCTTTTCACATCCCTAGAAGTCTCCGGCCAAACCTAGACCTTCTGGGATGTAGAAGTAGGATGCGCCTTGCGCTTCTTGCCCATTTACAAGCTCAGGCTGTGTCTCCTTGAGCATAACCATTACTCTCCAAGAGTTATCTTTTGCAATCAGTACTTCTAAGATCTAATAGATCTATGAAGATACTTCAATTTCAATATCATACTATAAGGATCTAATCCTTAGTTCTGACGAAGAAATTAAGGAGTCTTTGCGGCAAGCATAACAGATTGAGCACTAAAGTTTTCATCACGATAAGTCTTCCAAAGCTCATGCTCTACTATTTGCTCAGCTCCGGGCTCAGGCCCGAAATGTTTCTCTATCAAATAGAATAACTTCTCAATTCCCAGGACTATCCTGAGATTCATTTCCCAATATGAAAAATAAAGCCGTAAAAGATATTTTTCACCTAGGATTATGTTCTTTGACGCTAATCTTTCAAGTCATCTTGATTTCTATAGTCCAACTATCCAATCAACGATTTCGAGTACAATCTAATGTAATAATTACTATAGTCTAACTATATAATTAACTACAATTTGATTGGTTAAATTCAAATATATTGATGACTATAATCCAATTATATAATCAACTATAAATGAAGTAGTTTGTATACAGTCCAACTGTTTAATTAAAACAACAATTGAATATTAGTCCAACTAATATATTTATATTTAAATAATTATGACGAAAAATGAAATGAGCGCGTATTGGCAAGTATCTAAACGAAATTACAAATTTAATGCTTGCCTCCCACTATTTTTCAGCGAGCCTCTAACCCTCTGTGGAGTACTCGGGAAACCTAGTTTCCTAGTGGGCTATGATCCCGTTAAATAACACACAACCTTGACTTTGGCCAACAAGTTGTATGAAACTTAACTAGGTAGATCTCTAAGATCAATTGGATCTCATCCAATTCATAGATCCAGTAGGTGGACCTCCAAGTCCGAAACATATATCCAATATATTGCCTAACCTTTTTCCTCTGAATCAACTAAGCCTTGGCTTTGGCTCAACAAGCTTAATGAAACCAGTTAAGCGTGACTCATTGACAGTGGGAAAGCTTCGTAATCGAGGCCGATGAACAAGAAGTGACCTTGACTTTGGCCAACAAATCACAACTTGCCCAAGACGTACGATATGGAACAAATCTTTCGTGATTCAAACACATCCGCGATGGACAAGGGTCTTGACTTTGGCCAACAGACCAATGCCAATCTTGGATCTTGAGAGAGAATCACTCAATGGAAGGAAAAATGCTTAATATGAAATGAGGGTTTTTGTCGCGATTTGGCAACCAATTTATTATCTTTAATTAGGTCTCATCATACACCCTTAAACATGCATTCTAAAAGCATAATAAGGCGCGATAAAATTATTAATGATATGCGGATGGATATTTAACAAATTTTTCCTAGAACAAATCTCTCCATTTCCTCTCCCCGGCTAGCACTATTCTTACTTCTACCCAATTACATAATACTTCTAAAGAAACCTCATTTACATTGAGGGGAATTGGTGAGGAGAGAATTACAAAGAGTCAAGAGATAAAGGCTGGACACGAGGTCTAATTTAATAATTTTAAATTTATTACAACAATTTCCAAAATTGCCCTTACCCATCTAATATCCATCCGATATACATTATTCATACAATACATCCATGTATTCACACAAAGCATGTTATTCAATCAATCTAATCCAATTAATTAATCTTTGAATTAAGTGATCATCCAATGTCCAAACAACGATTTGATTTGCGCGAGTCCAACTCGTTTAAGAATAAGTACTCAAAGTGCGTATTCTTGAATTATATCGAATTAAAATTTTAAATCCAATTTAATTTGTATTCAATACTAATTCTTATTTAATTCCAAATTAAATAATTACACTTTATTAATGTGCCTTTTAGACATAGATTAAATCCAATCTTAATGGGTCTCAAAGTCCCAATTAACATCCAATGTCAATTTAATTAAAGTCCAATGGGCTTTTAATTAATTCATAAGGCATTGGCTTTGGCTAATATGGGTCAAACCTAAATGCCAAGGCCCAATAAAGGAATCACCCTATTTGCCATAAAATTAATTTCGGCCTATTAGGCCCAATTAAATTTAAAAGGCCCATTTATTATATTTGAACTTTATGAAATGGTTTTAGGCCCAATTTGGATCCAATCCAATTGTCCTAAACCAAATTGGCCCAACCAAGCCCATAAGACCCAAATATAACATCAATAGCCCAATTCCAAATTAAAGATTAATTTATTAAATTACAATATTCCAATTATCATAATTTTTAATTAAAGTGTATGGCCATAATTAATTAGTTAAATTAACATTTCCAAAATAAAAATTTAATTAATTAATCATGCTTAATCATTTTCAATACATTTCCAACATTATTGAAGCAAAATCAATCCCAACATGCTTCCAATAGCTCACGGCAATATATGATATTTTTCATTAATTTTGATTTCAATCCAATTAAATCACAAATCAATATATCCATGTATTTTAACACATCCAATGGTCTAAAAATCAAAATCACCATGAGTTTAGGGTTCATCACATTTTCGGCCAAGCATATGGAATTAGAGAAAAATTTATCCAATTCATTTTCTCAATTCCTAAGATGCACAAATCTAATTCAACATCATCCAAGCTAAACCAAATCATCAATTTGAAGAAATCATGTTAAAATCAAAAAATCCGAAATTAAAGTATACAAACCCTAAGTCCATTTCATGTTTAAT
The DNA here is from genome assembly GCA_019454045.1 of Zanthoxylum bungeanum. NCBI lineage: Eukaryota > Viridiplantae > Streptophyta > Magnoliopsida > Sapindales > Rutaceae > Zanthoxylum > Zanthoxylum bungeanum. The sequence continues at coordinate 148,127 of SKCR01051679.1, read as the reverse complement.
TTAGGCTCTGATACCATTGTTGGGTTCTCTAAGAACAAGTCCAAGATCAATTAGCATAAAATTTGTGTGAATAATCAAAGTAAGTTGCGGAAAAAGTACTCACATTGATCGGCAATGAGGATGTAGGATTTCAAAAAAATTTCTCCTTTGTGTTGTGCTTCAAGCCTCATTTGTATGAATTATTTAGCTCCAAGCTTGAACTTAGAATTCCAAACCCTTGGATAGGTTTCCCTAGCACCTTTGAATGACCCCTTTTGTGTGCTAGCACTTAATATTTTTGAAGCAAAAATCAAGAAGCAAGAAGCCAAGCTTCACGCCAAAATGAGAGAAAAATGGGAGTGTTATTTTCGGCCAAGGAGAGAAAAGTGAGAAGTGTTGTGTTTTTTGAATTTCCAAAATCAATAAAATCAATTACCAAACTTCCAAAGTTAGTAAAGGTCTTTCACAAGTCAAGATAATGTGTTAAACAAGTTAACACCAAATCTCCACTAACTTCCATCACCATAAAGGTAAATGGACTAGTGATGTGACTTGAGGTGGGCCCCAATTGATTCAAAATCCGAGTGGGCCCGCAAACACATCCCGGGCTCGGGTTCGTTAAATTCGAATTAACGAATTTTCCGTTGTGACTTAATTCAATCAAATTTAATCAAATAATTATGCCTAGCAAAATTACTATTAAAGTCGCTCGTGAATTAATTCTAAATTAATTCATTCGCCCGAATTAAAACCTAATTTCCATTATGAAATCTAATCTCATTTAATATATCGAATATATTATTTAATCGATTAATTCCAAAGTAATCATTCTCTCTCTATTAATTGAATTTTATCCCAGATAAATTCTCGCCGTAATTAATCCTAGATTAATTTTCTCTCTCATAATCAATCCTAGTGTTTGTGACATTTCAACAGACTGCTCCGAGTGTTTTTTGTGTGATTATTTTAAGGATTATGAATGCATTTTTTTATGTTACTGTTTTGAGGGTCTTAGGGACTGTTTTTTGGGGTGTATCTTCGGTGTGTTTGGGCTGCTGTTTGGAGGTATATTTTTGGTGATGGAGGGCTGCTGTATGGGGGGATTTTAGGTGATGGGTAGAGGTTTAGGAGGGTGCTGTTTTCGGTTATGGAGTGGAGGAGATGAAGGGAATTGTTTATGTTCTTTTTGTTGCTATTGCCGTGAGTGGCTAAGGCCCTTTGTGTTGTGATTTTTGTGTGAGTTATCTGTATGAATACAATATCTTTAATTTGTTATGATTGATTTTAATTAGGCATGACATCTTTTTAATTTAGTATGTGATTTGTTTAGTTAGGAAGTTAATATATTTGATTTATCTTTATTAGGTATGATTATATTTTATGTTTTATTTAATTGGTAAATGGTTTAATTATTTTATTTAATTAACTTTTAATTTAATTAATATTTGATTTAATTGGGATGTGTCTTATGGGCTTGGTGGGCTAATTGGGCTTGGGTTGAGGCTAGCAGCAAAACCAGAATTACCGACACCGTTCGAACGCCTCCTAAAACGCTGCACGAACGCCCGCAATCTGTTTGACGTTCGAACGAAGTAACGAACGCAGCACTAACGAAGATAGTGAACTTGCAAAATAAATCTGATGACGTACTTATCTCAAATTTCCCATTCCGACCTCCGTTTCCCGCAATATCCTTAGCTAAAAAGGTAGTGCCTCCAACTGAGACTCATCATCGGGTTTCACATGCGAAAATGCAATGCCTACACCAGGGTTGTGAATTCTTCCAATATCTTTTAAAAGATTAAGTGGTTATTTCACGTTTGTACAATATATTGGTTTATTAACCTAGAACACGAAAAATATGTAAAAGCCTCTTCCGATGGTCAGATACAAATACCCAGTGTAACCCAATTAATCATATTCCTATGTCAACCAAGTTACCTGAATTCATTAAGATTAAGTTCCAATTATGGTTACCCCCGCCCGACATGTATATTCCTATCCTGTAAGGAAATCTATTAAAGGGTTATCTATCCTCAAGGAAGATCGTGGGTTATTAAGTCTAAGGTCTTAAACTTAAAATCCCTCTTCCAAGTTCATTTTAAGTTTACCAGTTCAATCTTATTAATGGCCAGTTAACAAGAAGCATTAAGACTAAGGCTCAATTAATAAACCTTTATATTACCCAAACCGTAAAACAACCCCTTATTAACCGGTGATATTGGAATTCATCACAACCCCAGATAACGGGCTTAGCTACGACACATATCTAAGGCAAATAAAAGCTTAAATAAAATAAAAGACATAAAGTAAATACTGGAAATTAAATAAAGTAAATGCTGGAAAAAAAAATGTAAAAGTACAATAAAAGAAAATGCTGGGGGTTAGAGGATCCACTTTTAATATTTCAAAATTAGAAATCTCCCTTATTCTCAATGTTTACCGATTAATTAACCAGATCATAAAGGCAGTAATTTCATTTGTCTCAATTAAATCCAACCGACCATATGCGGTAACAAGATTATTACCTAAACCGACCACATAGGCGGAAACTACGTCTGAAATGAAAAACCAACCATATAGGCGGTAAACAAGGTTGTCACCTAAACTTGCCATATAGGCGGTAACTAATTAATCCAAATTTTAATTAAAATATGGGAGATTAATCTAATTTATTATATTAGAAGTCTTACCTTTTCACCCCAGCAGAATGATGTTATCTGCTCATGCTGTAAAAGAAAACACAGAAAAATTTTATTAAACAAATAAAAATAAAATACAAGAAAACTTAAATAATATACAAGACAAGTTCCTTTAGATTTTCATGGAGAAACTCCTCCAAAGAAAGCACGAAAAATTTACAAAGTTAAGCTTGGAATTTATAGGAAAATCTAAAGGTTTCCACCAATTTCTCCACCAAATGCTCCACCAATAGCTCCACCAAAAATGGCATCAAATATGACACCAAACATGGCACCAAACATGCAAGAATGTTTGGTGGAAGTTTGAAAATTTTTACTTTTTTATTTTATTAATTTTATTTTATATTTTGAAAATGACTATAGTAATTACATAAAATACACTAAATTATTCATCAATTTCGGCCTTCCAAACTTCAGAATTCGAAACTATTTAAATCTTAAAAGTTGTAGATATTTGTGTCTTCTTTAATCTGGCACTTGCATAAGCTCAATCGAATATCAGATGAAAATGTTATGGCCAAAATACCAAACTTGCGCAAACTTGGAATTTATGACTGCACTTTATGACGCGTATAGTAAATTTCCGTTTTCGCCATTTTTTTTGCTCCGGATTTCATCGTTTTAGCCCCGAGTTGATTCCATTAAGTCCCAATACATTATTATCTACAAAATATAAAAAAAAAATATCAAAACGTTCATCAAACCTGAGAAACTAAACAAAATATTAGGTAAAAGGGGCGGTAAATATTGATAATTTTCCGCTCATCACATCCCCAAACCTAACATTTTGCTAGTCCTCGAGCAAAACAACAAAATAAAATACAATAAAGAATTAAAATTAAACTAATCCACTTTCGTAGGAATCACGGTTGCATTTAGCGTATGCAACAAGCCTTTAAACCCCTAAGTGTCCCTAGTGGACGAGTTGTAGTCTCGTGAGGGTTTACAGCGACGATACCCACAAACGTCTTACAAAAGTAAAAAGATAGTAAAACTAATGCACACAAAAGTAAAAAGACAAGAGAAAAGAGAAAAAAAATTAGTGACTAAACATGTAACTTCTTATCCAAGTCAATAATTGTTTTGTTTCTTTCTAAATTACCGAATAAGTAAATTCTCCAATTATTTTTACCATTCTCCATATACACAGCCAACAAAATATTAATCAACTCATTTTGCCCACAATAGTCACAAGTGTAGTTGAAAAGAGGTAGTATATTTTATCCTAAAGTTTTATCAGAATTCACACATTTTTAGCAATGAAATATTTTTTTTCTGATTTTTCTGAATTTTTTATTTATATACAATATCTTCCATCTATGTAGCGAGCTTTGGGCCAGTGACTCCCAAACCAGTTGGATTTAGGGCACTAGGTGTTAAGACACTCCTACGGACTTAATTACTCAACTTCAGATATATATTTTTTGCAACATCTTCGATCCATGTAGCGAGCTTTGGGCCAGTGACTCCCAAACCAGTTAGTTTTAGGGCACTAGGTGTTAAGACACCCCTACGGACTTAATGACTCAGATCTCAGATGTTGTTTTTCATGCAACATCTTCGATCCATGTAGCGAGATTTGGGCCAGTGACTCCCAAACCAGTTGGCTTTCGAGCACTAGGTGTTAAAACACCTCTACGGACTTAGTGACTCGGATCTCAGATGTTTTTTTTAAAATTTTTTTTACCCCATTGCTTTTTGAGATGCTTCCTCCAATTAAACTAGAGAACTGAATATTACAAACTTTTCAATTTACAACTCATGTCCGTATGTTACCATGCATGTAGATAATACTGTCAACTGAGCATATGAAGATCCATTTTAGTCAATTTTATGGAGAATTCACAAATTAAATAATTCAAAAGGAAATAAACAAAAATTAACTTGTTCCGAAATAGGTTGAGATACGTCTCAGGAATGGAACTCAATACACAACTATCTCTCACCAATTTCACCCGATTAATCAAATTAAAAAAAAAATAAAAAATATATATTTTTTTTTTTTGTAAAATTTTTCAATTTTTTTTGTATTTTTCGAAAAAATTTTGGACTAAAATAACACAATAAAAGCAAGATACTATTAACTATTCCTCTCCCCCAAACCTAAATGAGACGTTGTCCCCAATGTCTTAGTAGAAGAAGAGTCTAGAAGATAGTGCCTGGTTAACTGAAATTCTACATGAAAAGTTAAAGGTTAAGATCCAGATTTATCCGGCGCTCTTACCATGATCGTTCTCGGACCAATTTATCTTTGAAATGATAGGATCGATTTGTGGTTCAAAAGCTAAGATTTGATCAATTAAATCTGGGGCAGTTCTGACAGTGAAAAGGAGTTTTTTTTAGGTTTTGACACAAATCCATTCTATGGCGTCATCAAGAAACACGCAAAGAAAATCATAAAATCCATCAACGTTGTACAGTCCAAGCGGTTTCTGGTGTATGTTTAAGTTTGCCCAAGATAACACTGTAAAAATTTCCTCCATTGTGCCCAATCCACCTGGCAAAGCAATAAAAGCATCAGCACGGTTAATCATTTCTACCAGTCGTTCAGACATACCAGGCACAATTAGTTCTTCTCCGTTTGATGGTACAATAAGATTCGCCTCCTCCAAGGGTTTTGGGATGATTCCCAAGACTTGATTACCTCCTTCCTGTACGGCCTTTGAAACGATCCCCATAAGTACAAGATTGTTACTGTCATATACTAAGTGCATATTCCTTGCAGCTAAGTCTCGACCCAATTCTTGTGCTGCCGCTACGTATTCTGGTTTAACACCAACACTATTACCACAAAACACACAATTATTTTCAACTCGTCTTCTTGAAGTGGCTTCCATGTTTTACTCTGGATGCCTTCAAAAGTGCAATGATGAGTTGAATTTATAACACCTGAAAAGGGTGAGTAAAAATAATAGCACTAGTACCTGTCAAATGATAATTATTAGTTAAATAGTAAAATAAATCGTGAAAGGTCAAAAAGGTCTGGATCCTATCGGAGAAAATAAAAGAAAATAATAAAACAAATCAAAATTATTAGAAAAAGACAAAGATATATATTATTTACAATAATTTACAGCTTGATTCATGTCTATGCGTTAGGGACAAGCTTCCCATCCAATTTTCTTATAAATTGGCAAACATGGTCTTTTTGAGTCAGATTCCCGAGACTTAATTGTTGTCTTTCTTTTTGGAATTGTGTATGTAATTTGCGGATGGCTATATGAACATATCCACTGGGATGCGTCTCAAGAGTCGAAGATATATCATCTAAAGACTCCTTACTCAAGCCATCCCTAATGAATTTAATTTTATCTTTGCGATTATCAGACACCATTCCTAAAGAACGACAACGAGTATTACAATTCCAACGTGCACATTTGTAACAAACACATATTTGCTTAGCTCTATATTTCTTTGCATAGGTGCTTCTTCCAAAAGCAGGCAAATAAGAATTATAAGAATCAGAATACTCACCTGCTAATCGGACCCGTGCTTTGATTAGCCAATGAATGTCATTAGGAATACCTTTGATCATCAGAATTTTCATCCGTTCCAAGCGAGTTTTATAGACTTTCATCAGAGAATTTTGAGGGAGAGAAGGAAATTGCTTGTGAAGATTTGTGAGAGTTTCTTCCATCTTGAAATGACTTCACCTGCAAAAACTAACACATAAAATAAAACACACCAAATCACAATATATACACAAATTGCATGGGTTGCCTCCCAGCTAGCGCTAAGTTTAACGTCGTCAGCTAGACGTGATTGCCTGAACGTTATGCTGGATCTGAAAGTGTGACACTTTCTTTTTGTCGCTCAAATGATTCTCCCCAATAGTGCTTGACACGCTGGCTATTAACTTTGAATGTGTTGTTGGACTTGGGGTTGTATATCTCAACAACTCCGTATGGTAACACCTGAGTAATCACAAATGGACCTGACCACTTTGATTTCAGCTTTCAAGGAAAACGTTTTAGCCGTGAATCATATAACAACACCTACTGTCCTGGCTCCAATTGTCTGCGCACTATTTTTTTTATCATGCCATCTCTTGGTCTTTTCCTTGTATAGTTTGGCATTTTCATAAGCCTGTAAGTGAAATTCCTCCAATTCGTTGAGTTGGTGAAGTCTTTTCTCTACTGCAGCTTGTGGATCAAGATTTAACTTCTTCAGTGCCAAGTACGCATTGTGTTCAAGTTCAACTGGCAGATGACACGCTTTTCCATACACCATTTGATATGGGGACATACCAATAGGTGTCTTGTAAGTTGTCCGGTAGGCCCATAATGCGTCATCTAGTTTTTCAGACCAGTCCTTCCTTGTTGATCCAACGGTTCTTTCCAAGATTCTTTTGATCTTCCTGTTTGAAAATTCAACTTGCCCATCTGACTGTGGATGGTAAGCAGTGGCAACTTTATGAGTAACTCCATATTTGGATAGGAGTGCATCAAAGTATCTGTTTCATAAAATCTGACTATGTCAACCATTTGTTCTACTGCAACAAATCCCCCACACATCAAATATCTCAACTTTCAGAATGTTTTGCAAAGGTCCTTCATTTCTCCTGGAAATATTTCCCGTTCTCTGGCACCTGTCACATTGAAGAGCAAATAGATAAACATCTTTTAAAAGAGTGGGCCAGAACAAACCTGATTGTAGGACTTTTGCTGCAGTTTTCTTTCCACTGAAGTGTCCGTTATATGGTGATGAATGACAGTGTTGCAAGACACTGTTGACCTCCTCATGTGGAATACACCGTCTCAGTAATTGATCTGCATAGCATTTGAATAGGTACGACTAATACTATACATAATGCTTGACTTCTTTGAAGAACTTCTTTTGTTGCTGAGTTGTCCATTCCAACAACCATTTTCCTGATACTATGTAGTTGACATAGTCAGCATACCAAGGGACTTCCTGTTGTTTAATGGCAAACAGCCTTTCATTTGGAAAAGTTTCTTTGATTGTCAGTTCTTTGCCAGATGTTTCTCCATTCTCGATCCTCGATAAGTGATATGCCACTTGGTTTTCTATCCCTTTCCTATCTCTAATCTCCATATCAAATTCTTGCAGAAGAATTATCCAACGGATCAATCTGGGTTTGGCATCTTTCTTCGCGATAAGGTATTTGATTGCTGAATGATATGTGTAGACCACCACTTTGGGACCCAGCAGATAGAAGTAGAATTTGTCAAAAGCGAACACAACTGCGAGCAACTCCTTTTCAGTGGTTGTGTAGTTGAGTTGAGCTTCATTCAAAGTTCTGCTAGAGTAGTAAATGGTGTGGAAAACTTTTTCTTTGCGTTGTCCCAAAACTGCACCTACAACAAAATCACTAGCATCGCACATCACTTCAAATGGAAGGGTCCAGTCTGGTGCTATATTGATGGGAGCATAAACAAGCTTCTGTTTCAGGATCTCAAAAGCTTCTTAGCATTCTTTGGTCAAGTTGAAAGGCACATCTTTCTCCAGAAGATTGCACAGAGGTTTAGCAATCTTGGAAAAGTCTTTGATAAATCTCCTGTAAAAACCTGCATGTCCAAGAAAGCTCCGAATCCCTTTTACAGATGTTGGTGGAGGTAATTTTTCAATTGTCTCGATCTTTGCTTTGTTTACCTCGATTCCCTTTTGTGAGATCTGATGTTCAAGAACAATGTCTTCCTGCACCATGAAGTGACATTTCTCCCAGTTGAGTACCAGGTTGGTATCTTCACATCTTTGTAACACATGTTCCAGATTTTGCAAGCAGTGGTCAATAGAATCTCCAAACACAGAGAAGTCATCCATGAAAACCTCCATACTCTGCTCCAGCATGTCTGAGAAGATAGCCATCATGCAACGCTGAAATGTGGTAGGAGCATTTCGTAATCCAAATGGCATCCTACGGAAAGCAAAAGTTCCATATGGACATGTAAAAGTGGTTTTTTCCTGGTCTTCTGGGGCAATGGAAATCTGATTGTACCCTGAGTATCTGTCCAGAAAGTAATAGAACTCATGTCCCGCTAATCTGTCCAGCATCTGGTCAATGAATGACAGCGGAAAATGGTCATTCCTTGTTGCTTTGTTCAGCTTCCGGTAGTCCATGCATACTCTCCATCCAGTCACTATTCTTGTTGGAATCAGCTCGTTCTTTTCATTTGTGACTACAATAATTCCTCATTTCTTTGGTACACACTGCATAGGACTCACCCAGGTGCTATCTGAGATGGGGTAAATGATGCCAGCATCCAACCATTTGATGATTTCTTTCTTCACGACCTCCTTCATGATTGGATTGAGTATACGTTGATGCTCCACTGTGGGTTTGTACTCATCATTCATCAGAATCTTGTGCATACAAAATGATGGACTAATGCCTCAAATGTCTGCTATAGTCCAGCCAATGGCATTCTTGTGTTCCCGTAATACTCTCAGCAACTTTTCTTCCTGCTCCAATGTTAGCGAAGAAGAAATAATCACAGGTAATTCAGAAGAGTTTCCAAGAAATACATACCTGAGATGGCTCGGTAGTAACTTCAGCTCCAGCTGTGGTGGTTCTTCAATCGAAGGCTTGATTCGATCTTTCTTCGGAAGTTCTAGACTTTCCACTGGTGGTGTCGATTTGAATAGGAATGGCTTGTCAAGATAGTTGATACATTCTAGAATTTCAACATCTAGCTTGCTGTCAGTCATGTTGGTGATGCAAGCTTCAAGTGTATCCGTGGGATTTGGCTTAGTATCCTGAACGATACTATCAACAACATCAATTTTGAAAAATTCTTCTTCCTTTTCATCGTTAGGGAATTTCATGGCTTTGAAAACATTGAAGGTAACTTCTTGGTCCTGAAATTTCATGGTTAGTTCTCCTTTTTGTACATTAATCACAGTTCGTCCTGTAGCCAAAAATGGTCTCCCAAGGATGATAGGTATATCTCTGTATTCTTTAATGTCAAGGATAATAAAATCTGCAGGGAGAATGAGTTTATCGACTTTGACCAGCACATCTTCAACGTCTCCTTTCAGAAATGCGAGCGTTCGATCAGCAAGTTGCAGAGAGACTGAGGTAGGCATTGCTTCTCCAATTTGTAGTTTCCTGTAAATAGAAAAAGGCATTAAGTTGACACTTGCACCCAAATCATATAAAGCCTTACCGATATAATGTTCTCCAATGGTGCATGGTACAATGAAACTGCCAGGATCTTTCAAATTTGGAGGAAGTTTCCTCTGAATGATGGCACTGCATTCTACTGTTAATGCTACTGTCTCGTAGTCTCCCAATCTTCATTTTCGTGAAAGAATATCTTTCATGAATTTGACATAGCTGGGCATTTCTTTGAAGGCTTCTACAAATGGAATGTTGATATGCAGCTTTTTGAAAACCTCCAAGAAACGAGCAAACTGCTTGTCCTATTTTTTTTTTCTGAAGACGTTGTGGAAAAGGTGGAGGTGAAGTGATTTGATCTTTTTCCTTTGCTTCTTTTCCTCCATCGGTTGCTCTGCTTCTTTTAGAACTTCTTCAATGGACGCTTTGATTCCAACATCTTTGTTGATTTCAGTACCACTTTTCAAAGTAATGGCTTGACATTGTTCCTTCCCTCGGTTCCTTGGATTTGGTTCTGTGTTGCTGGGAAGATTCCCTGGTGGTCTGTAACTTTGAGCATTGGCCAGTTGTCCAATTTGATTCTCCAGTGCTTTAATAGAAGCAGATTGGCTTTGATTGAATTCTGTTTGGGCTTGAAACATAACATCATATTTTGCTTATTGCTTTTTGAACATCTCTGCAAACCATTCTTTCATTTCTGGTTCTTTTTCATACTCATGGCCTTTGTTCTGCTGTTGGAATCCAGGTGGTGGATTATTCTTTTGCCCTGAATTGTTGCTCCATGAAAAATTGGGATGATTCCTCCACCCTGGGTTGTAGGTGTTGGAATATGGATTGTTCCCATGTCTGTTGAAATTGTTGACATAGTTCACCGTCTCTTCTTGTTGAATTGTTTCTGGTGCTCCTCCATATGGTGAACTTGTGGATCCGGCGATGTTTACAACTTGCGTACTAAGTATTTCCAGACATTTGCATATCTGATCCAGCCTGGTATTCACTGTTGTGTTGGCTCCAACTTCATAAATTCCTGCAATTCTTTGAATCATGCTCCTATCTATTGGCCACAACGAATTGTTATTAGCCATTTTTTCGATTAAGTCCCATGCTTGATCTTCTCCTTTCGCCATCAAAGCTCCTCCAGCAGCAGCATCAATTGTGGTTCTCATCAATCAAGAAAGTCCATTATATAAGGTTTGGACTTGTAGCCATTTTGCAATCTCATGGTGAGGGCATTTTCTGAGCAAATCCTTGTACCTTTCCCAAGCTTCGTAGAGAGATTCTGAGTCATGTTGCACAAAGGATGTGATGTCATTCCTCAACTTTACTGTTCTAGCTGGTGGAAAATATTTTGCAAGGAATTTGGTGGCTAAAGTGTTCCAAGTTGTGATGGAACCTGCTGGTAGTGAATGTAGCCAAGCTTTTGCTCTGTCTTTCAAGGAATATGGAAAAACCCGCAGTCTCATTGCTTCTTCAGCTACTCGGTTGTAATTGAAAGTGTCACAAACTTCCAGGAAGTTGCTGATGTGGGCATTAAGATCTTCAGTTGCATTCCCCCAAACTGAACTGACTGCTGAATCATCTGAATGCATGTTTTGATGTCACACGCATTTGCTGGTAAGGGAGGAAGTACAATACAGGAAATGAAGCCGTCAACCACCGTAATGGTTCTGTCTCGAATGGGAATTGGTGGTGCAACTTTCAAAGGTTCAGGTTCCATTTAACAATTGCTTCTTGCCCTTCTCGCATTTCTCTTCTCAACTGTCTGATGGTTCTTTCAATTTATGGGTCAAGGGTCAGAGTTCAAAGCTTCTGGTTCATCTCATGTAGTGTCTAAGAACCTGAAACACAAGAAAACAAAAAAAATAAGTAAAAAGAAATTAGATACAAGTAAAGGTATCTAACCTCAAAACTAATAGTGAAAGATAAATAAGTCCCTGGCAACGGCGCCAAAAACTTGCACGGCGTAATCACACGCGTATAACGCAAGCGCACGTATCGTTCAAGTAATATAAAAATATCGATCCCACGAGGACTTAATACCTAGCTATTAATTTTATGAGGCCAAATGATTACTAGTATCTAACAGATTGATTGATTGACTGTGTGGTGACTTTAAACTTAAAAACAAGTAAATAAAATTACGCAAAAATAGGTTGAGGAAAATTCAAATTTATAAAACTATCCAGGGTTGTGAATTCTTCCAATATCTTTTAAAAGATGAAGTTGTTATTTCACGTTTATGCCATATATTGGTTTATTAACCTGGAACACGAAAATTATGTAAAAGCCACTTCTGATGGTCGGATACAAATACCCAGTGTAACCCAATTAATCATATTCCTATGTCAACCAAGTTACCTGAATTCATTAAGATTAAGTTCCAATTATGGTTACCCCTGCCCGACAGGTATATTCCTATCCTGTAAGGAAATCTATTAAAGGGTTATCTATCCTCAAGGAAGATCGTGGGTTATTAAGTCTAAGGTCTTAAACTTAAAATCTCTCTTCCAAGTTCATTTTAAGTTTACCAGTTCAATCTTATTAATGGCCAGTTAACAAGAAGCATTAAGACTAAGGCTCAATAAATAAACCTTTATATTACCCAAACCGTAAAACAACCCCTTATTAACCGGTGATATTGGAATTCATCACAACCCCAGATAACGGGCTTAGCTACGACACATATCTAAGGCTAATAAAAGCTTAAATAAAATAAAAGACATAAAGTAAATACTGGAAATTAAATAAAGTAAATGCTGGAAATAAAAAAATGTAAAAGTACAATAAAAGAAAATGCTGGGGGTTAGAGGATCCACTTTTAATATTTCAAAATTAGAAATCTCCCTTATTCTCAATGTTTACCGATTAATTAACCAGACCATAAAGGCGGTAATTTCATTTGTCTCAATTAAATCCAACCGACCATATAGGCGGTAACAAGGTTATTACCTAAACCGACCACATAGGCGGAAACTACGTCTCAATGAAAAACCGACCATATAGGCGGTAAATAAGGTTGTCACCTAAACTGGCCATATAGACGGTAACTAATTAATCCAAATTTTAATTAAAATTAGGGAGATTAATCTAATTCATTATATTAAAAGTCTTACATTTTCACCCCAGCAGAATGAGGTTACCTGCTCATGCTGTAAAATAAAACACACAAAATTTTATTAAATAAATAAAAAGAAAATACAAGAAAACTTAAATAATATACAAGACACTTTCCTTTAGATTTTCATGGAGAAACTCCTCCAAAGAAAGCATGAAAAATTTACAAAGTTAAGCTTGGTATTTATAGGAAAATCTAAAGGCTTCCACCAATTTCTCCACCAATAGCTCCACCAAACATGTCACCAAACATGGCACCAAACATGTAAGCATGTTTGGTGGAAGTTTGATAATTTTTACTTTTTTATTTTATTAATTTTATTTTATATTTTGAAAATGACTATAGTAATTACACAAAATATACTAGATCATTCATCAATTTAGGCCTTCCAAAATTCAGAATTCGAAACTATTTAAATCTTAAAAGTTGTAGATATTTGTGTCTTCTTTAATATAGCACTTGAATTAGCTCAATCAGATATCGGATGAAAATGTTATGGCCAAAATACCAAACTTGCGAAAAACTAGAATTTAGGACTGCACTTTGTGACGCGTAGAGTAAATTTCCGTTTTCGCCAATATATTTTTTGCTCCGAATTTCATCATCTTAGCCCCGAGTTGATTCCATTAAGTCCCAATACTTTATTTATCTATAAAATACATAAAAACACATCAAAAGGTTCATCAAACCCGAGAAACTAAACAAAATATTAGGTAAAAGGGGCGGTAAATATTGATATATTTTCCGCTCATCACTATGTTTCAGAGCCAATCTGCCTCTATTAAAGCACTGGAGAATCAAATTGGACAACTGGCCAATGTTCAAAGTTACAGACCACCAGGTACCATTCCTAGCAACACAGAGCCAAATCCAAGAAACATGGGGATGGAGCAATGTCATGGCATCATTTTAAAAAGCGGTATTGAAATCAACAAAGATGTTGGAATCAAGGCAACAATTGAAGATGTTACAAAAGAAGCAGAGCAACAGATGGAGGAAAAAGAAGCAAAGGAAAAAGAACCAGAAAGAATCACTTTACCTCCACCTTTTCCACAGCGACATCAGAAAAACAAACTGGACAAACAGCTTGCTCGTTTCTTGGAGGTTTTCAAAAAGCTGCACATCAACATTCCATTTGCAGAAGCGTTGGAACAAATTCCCAGCTATGTTAAATTCATGAAAGATATTCTTTCACGAAAATAGAGATTGGGAGATTACGAGACAATAACATTATCAAAAGAATGCAACACCATCATTCAGAGGAAACTTCCCCCAAAGTTGAAAGATCCTGGCAGTTTCACCATTCCTTGCATCATAGGAGAACATAACTTCGGTAAGGCTTTGTGTGATTTAGGTGAGAGTATTAACTTGATGCCTTTTTCTATTTTCAGGAAATTGCAAATTGGAGAAACAATGCCCACTTCAGTCTCTCTACAACTTGCTGATCGAACGCTCGTATTTCTGAGAGGTGCAATTGAGGATGTGCTGGTCAAAGTTGACAAATTCATTTTCCCAGCAGATTTTATTGTCCTTGATATAGAGAAAGATGAAGACGTGCTGATCATACTCGGGTGACCATTCTTGGCTACAGGTCGAACCATTATTGATGTACAAAAAGGAGAACTAACCATGAGGGTACATGACCAAGAAGTAAAATTCAATGTTTTCAAAGCCATGAATTTCCTGGATGACGAAAAGAAGGAGGAATTTTTCAGACTTGATGTAATACATAGTACCATCCAGAATTCTGATGAAAGGAAAAGTTCTACTGACAAACTTAAAGCATGTCAACTGCTTATGGAGCCTGAAGATAAAGCGTCGTGTGCATTAATGACGCAGATTCTTGCACTACAAGCAACAGAAGAAAGACAATTCCACCAGCTCAAAAAATTGAAAGAATTTCACATACAACCTTTTGAGAATGCCAAATTGTACAAAGAAAAGGCCAAGAAGAGACATGGTGAGAAGTTAGTGCGCATACAACTGGAATCAGGGCAGAAGATACTGTTAAACAAATCAAGGGTGAAACTCTTCTCATGGAATCCAAAATCATGGTGGTCAGGTCCATTCCTAATCACCAAGGTTTTACCAGATAGATCCGTTGAGATACATGATCCTGACTCCAACAAAACATTCAAGGTTAAAAACAAACATGTCAAGCACTAATGGGGAGAATCATTTGAGTGACAAAAAGAAAGTGTCACACTTTCATATCCAGCCTAACGTTCGAGAAGTCACGTCTAGCTGACGACGTTAAACTTAGCGCTCGCAGGGAGGCAACCCATGCATTTTATGTATATATTGTGATCTGGTGTGTTTTATTTTGTGTGTTTAATTTTTGCAGGTAAAGTCTTTTCACAATGGAAGAAGTTCTCGCAAATCTTCACAAGCAATTTCCTTCTCTCCCTTAAAAATCTATGATGAAAGTCTACAAAGCTCGCTTGGAACAAATGAGACTACTGATGATCAAAGGTATTCCATCTGACATTCGTTGGATTATTGAAGCACGGGTCCGATTGGCAGGTGAGTCTTCTGACTCTTTTATTTCACATTTGTCTGGTTTAGGAAGGAGTACATATCCTAAAAAGAGAAGAGCTAAAAGAATGTGTGTATGATATAAATGTGCTCGTATGTTTTGTATTACTTGTTGTCTTTCTTTAGCAATGGTGTCTGATAACCGTGAATATAAGATTAATTTCATTAAGGATGGCTTGAGTAAGGAGCCTTTGGATGATATATCTAAAACTCTTGAGACGCATCTCTGTGGATATGTGTATCACGAAATTCGCGTGTTATATACACAATTCCAGAAAGAAAGACAACAGTTAAGTCTTGGGAATCTGACTTAAAAAGACCCTGTTTGCCAATTTATAAGAAAATTGGATGGGAAGCTTGTCCCTGACACATAGACGTCAATCAAGCTGTTACTTTCTTGTAAATATTATATCTTTTTGTCTTTTCCTAATAATTGTGATTTGTTTTGTTGTTTTCTTTTATTTTTCTCCGACAGGATCCAGACCCTTTTTTTACCTTTCACGATTTACTGTTTTGCTACTGATCGTTCTTTGGAAGATACTAGTGCTATTATTACTCATCCATTTTTCAGGTATTATAAATTCAACTCATCTTTGCACTTTTGAAGGCATCTAGATTTGAGAAAAGAAACATACATAAAATGAACGCTACTTCAAGAAGATGAGTTGTAAATATCTGTGTCTTTTGTGGTACTGTAGGCATTGTATTTTTACACATTAGCTCAATGATGAGTCTCGTATGGAGGCAACTACCTCTTTAGTCATGAAAGTAGCGGGAAACGGACGTTGGAAGGGTAAAGTTGGAAAATGGAATTTTTGTTGGATTTAACCTCGTTGTTTAGCTTCAGTTGCTTGTTGGACTTCCGTTTCAAAGCTCATCTTAGGCCCAAAACCCCCATAGACCACCTACCAAACCCAAACCAAACCCAAATACCCAAGTCAAACCAAATCCATGCCCAAGGGAGAGTGATTCACGCCCATATGTTCCTTATTTAGGTAAATAGATATTTAATCACATGTTCAAATCAAATAAAATCCTTACCTAAATAAAAGAAATCAAATCAAATCCCTACCAAATCAATTCCAATCACAAATCCAAATTAGGAGATCTATTCCTTATTAGAAACCAATTAGGAGATTCTCTCCTACTCAAATTAGGAAAGTCTTCTCTCTTTGCCTATAAAAAGAGGCCTTCACCCCCATTCACAACCCTAGCACACATACTTCCCCAAGCACGTCCCAAACACTTTCTCAAGCCTCCTTGCACGTCCAAAAACCTCCTTGAAGCCTCCATTGCCAAATCATTAAACCTAAGCACCCTCCATTGCCGCATCTTTCATCCTTCACCAACACCCTTCACGCCTAAGCCCCTTTCACTGCCCTCCATGCCGAATTTTAGTCACCATTCACAACCCTAAAACACACCAAAATAAGCCTCAAATAAAGCCCTAAATTCGCACTAAACACTCTCCAAACACAGCCCCATTCGCAGCCCCAAAACAGTCCCCAAAGACGCCCCCACTGCACCTTGAACTGCCGCCTCTTCACCTTATGTTCTGGTCAGTTTTGGCTGCGACTTTAGCCAGCAAAACAGCCCTAAAATCACCTAGAAAACCCCTAAAAAATCTCCATAAAGTTTCCCTAAAAAACCATTAAAAACGCAACCCCCTAAGCCACAAAAAACACTCAAAACAGTCCACTAAATCACCAAGACAGTGACCTGAAACGTAGCAGCGAAACAGCAGTGAAACGGACTTGAAACAGCAGCACGAGCATCAAAGCAGCGAGGAAAGACATTGAGTAGACAAATCGGAAAAGCATCGGATCAATCTCCCTTCCAACGGACGTGTAACGCCCTTTCTTAGACGACAAAAGAGGTTAGACCTGAGGGCACCTTTTTTACTTATCTTCTTTATTTTTGTTTATTTATCTTGATATATAATTGCATGAGAGTCGTTTGAGGCATGATGTGATTGTTGGATGAGCGGGATATGTGTTCCATTTTGTGGTACATCGGATGGAAACCCGGACATAAATTCCATAGCCGATTCCGAATGGACGGTAATATGGTCTGCACTCGGGATACAACGCCACGTACCGCTTAAGATACACATATCTCGTCTCATCCAAATTTGTATTTGAGCATGTTATAGTTCGTAGGTGTTTATTTATTGTTTAAAGCATGATTTAGTTTAGTTCATTATTTAACTTTCAAAGCATGATTATGTTATTTAGGTATGTTGTTTCTTTATTCCTTATACATGATGTTTTGTTTAGTTTATGTTAATGTTTAATTAGTTATTTATTTATTTCGGTTTAATGGTTCAATATGCTCGTTGTGTTGCATTGCGTGTTTGTTGTTTAAAGATTTATTTTCAAGCATGCAAACTTAGATTAGGAGTTAGTTAGATGAAAGCATGTTAGATCTAAATACCCTTGAGCATGAATGTTGAATAGATTCGGTTAATTTATTGCACAAATCATATCATCACAAGTGACATAAGTAAGGGACCATTCCGAACCCAATTGTTTGAGGTCTTCCCTTGCGAGGGTGAGTGCGGCCTTAAATCTTTGTCCCGGTTCACACCGGGTGGCGACTCCATGTTATTTCGTACTCCCAACTAGGCCGCGAGCCTAGAACATCGTCGCCCAGGTTCTGTTGTCTACAGGTACTAGTGTTAGTACTAAGCCACAATATGTAGCAGCATCACAAGAATTGGGACGAGTCATAGCTGAGAAGAATATGCATCTAGTATATGGTGGAGGCAGTCTTGGATTAATGAGGATCATTTCAAAGGCCCTACATGATGGAGGCAGTCAAGTTCTGGGAATCATCCTAAAACCCTTGGCAGAGGCGAATCTTATAGGATCATCAAACTGAGAAGAACTGATTGTGCCAGGTATGTCTGAATGATTGGTGGAAATGATTAACCGTGCTGATGCTTTTATTGCTTTGCCAGGTGGCTTGGGTACATTGGAGGAGATTTTTACAGTGCTATATTGGGCAAACTTGAACATACACCAGAAACAAATTGGATTGTTCAACGCAGATGGATTTTATGATTTTCTTTGTGTATTTCTTGATGATGCCCGGAGAAATGGGTTCGTGTCAAAACCTCTGAAAGAACTCCTCTCACTTCCAGAACTGCCCAGGATTTAATTGACCAAATCTTAGCCTTCGAACCATAGATTGACCTTATCATTTCAAAGATAAAATGGTCTAATGATGATCGTGGTAAGAAGCGTCGAATAAATCTGGATCTCAACCCTTAATTTCCTTTTTAGATGTAGAATTTCAGCTAACCAGGTACTATCTTTTGAACTCAGCTTCTACTTTTTAAGACATTGGGGACAATGTCTTATTTAGGTTTGGGGGTAGGGAATAGTTAATTAGTATCTTGTTTGTATGTTATTTGTATGTTGTTTTTAGTCCAAATTTTTTCGAAAAATACCAAAAAAAAATTGAAAAATTTTACAAAAATCAAAAAAATATTTTGTGTTTTTTTAATTTGATTAATCAGGTGAAATTGGTGTGAGATAGCTGTGTGTAAGGAGTTTCCACTCCTGAGACGTATCTCAAACATATTTCGGAATAAGTTAATTATTGTTTATTTCATTTTAAATTATTTAATTTCTGAATTCTCCATAAAACTGACTAAAAAAGAATATTCATATGCTCAGTTGACATGTATTATCAACATACATGGTAACATACAGACATGAGCTGTAATTGAAAAGCTTGTAATATTCAGTGCTCTAGTTTAATTGGAGGAAGCATCTCAAAAAGCGATGGGATAAAAAAAAATCAAAAAGAAAGAAAAAATCAGAAAAATTATTCCATTGCTGCAAAAAGGTGTGAATTCTGATAAAACTTTAGGACAAAAATATTACTTTCTTCTCAACTGCACTTGTGACTATTGTGGGCAAAATGAGTTGATTAATATTTTGTTAGCTGTGTATATGGAGAATGGTAAATATAATCGGAGAATTTACTTATTCAGTAGTTTAGAAAGAAAGAAACCAACTAGTAACTTGGAGTAGAAGTTTCACCTGTTTAGTAATTAACTTCTTTATTCTCTTTTCTCTCGTCTTTTTGCTTTTGCTTTTGTATCATTACTGTAAGCCCTCACGAGACTATAACTCGTCCACTAGGGATACCTAGGGGTTTAAAGGCTTGTTGTATATGCTAAATGCAACCGTGATCCCTACGAAAGTGGCTTAGCTTAATTTTATTTTTATGTTATTTTATTTTGTGTTTTGCTCGAGGACTAGCAAAATGTTAGGTTTGGGGGGTGTGATGAGTGGTAAATGTATCACTATTTCCCACTCATTTGACATAATATTTTGTATAGATTCTTGAGTTTTGTGAATATTTTGATGTGTTTTGTGTTATTTTGTAGATAAATAAAGTTTTAGGACATTCTGGAGGTGATTTGGGGACAAAACAGTAAAAAAGAACATAAAAGGGCAAAAATGTAATTTGGCGCGTCGCACCGCGCAGGTTGCGTCGCGACGCCTAACGTGCGCTGGCGTGTGCTAACTTGCACCGCTTCATGCTAAAATTCACCGTGCCACGTGTCAAAATTTGAGAAGTCTGCTAACATGCGCCGGATGCTTGACCGGCGTAAACACACACGTATAACGCAAGCGTACGTATCGTTCAAGTAGTATAAAAATATCGATCCCACGAGGACTTAATTCCTACTGTTGTTATTAATTATTGAATCTATTTATTTACAAATATCTAATTAAATGGAGAGGAGAGAGATTGTTTGTTTGTTTGGTTGAATGTGGCTTTGCTAAATAAATAAAAAGACAAAAGAAAATACTAAAGAAAATACAAAAGACACAAAGATCTAGGGTTGTGAATCCTTCTAATATCTTTTAAAAGATGAAGTGATTATTTTATGTTTGTGTAATAAATCAGTTTACTAACCTGGAACACTAAATTATGCAAAAGCTTCTGTCGATGGTCAGACGCAAATACCCAGTTTAACTCAATTGAACCATATGTCTTTGTCAACCAAATTATCTGGATTCATTAATTTTAAGTTCCAATTATGGCTACCCCCGCCCGACAGGTATATTCCTATCCTGTAAGGAATCTATTAAAGGGTTATCTATCCTCAAGGTAGATCGTGGCTATTAAGTCTAAGGCTGAAACCTAAAATCCCTATGTCTAGTTCATTTTAGATTTACCACATCAATCTTATTGGTGATCAGACAACAAGAAGCATTAAGCTTAAGACTTAATAAGTAAACCTTTAAATTACCCAAACTATAAAATAATCCTTTATAAACCGGAGATATTAAAATTTATCACAACCTTAGAAAACTAACACATAACTAGGACTAGTAAAAACTTAAAAGTAAAAGACATAAAGTAAAAGCTGACAAATAAATTACAATAAAATGCTAAGGTAAAAGGAATTACTTTTACTACTACTAATTTAGATATCTCCCAGTAAAATAATATATAAACTTGTGATTATTACCAACCAGCCATAAAGGCGGAACCAAAATAACCAGCCATAAAGGCGGAACCAAAATAACCAGCCATAAAGGCGGAAAAGGAATTTTATTACCAACCGACCAATCTGGCGGTATCTTTGATTAGTCAGGTTTAAAACCAGATTAAAATTAAATTACCAACCGACCAATATAGCGGTATCCTTTTTAAGTCAATATTTTAAATAATAAATATATTATTTTTAAGGGAGATTAATCTAAATAGTAACAGTAAAAGAATTACCTTTCACCCTAGCTGGGGAAGTTACCTTCTCATGGTAAATAGTAAAAACTATAAAAAGTAAAAAGTAAAAAGTAAAAAGTAAATTACTATTATTACAAAACGTAATTAAAATTATTTACAAAAATAAAAACTAAAAAAAACTAAAGACTCTAGAGAGAGAAACTCTCTCTTTAGAAAGAATTTAAGAGAGAGGAAGGTACAATGAATTCTGAAATCTCAAGCTCAATTTATAGGCGCGGATAGGGTTCGGGCGTCGCGACGCCAAGGGCTTCAGCGTCACGACGCTGGGTACAGTAAAATGTGGCTCAATGACGGCTTGACACGTGGCGAGGCGGCTAAGAGATCAAATCTTATCCGATGACATGGCACTGTTCATGACGTCATTGCTTACGTCACGCTGATGATGTGGCACTGTTCATGACGTCATTGATGACGTCACGCTGACGTGTGGAGGGCGATTGTCGGCACTGTTAGATCGCAACACGTGGTACCGGCGCACATTAGCATCTCCGTTGTGATAGCGACACGTGGCACGGCGCAAGATAGCATGATCGGCGCATGTTAGCAGCGGCGCATGTTAGCAAATTTCTCTGATTAGTCCACGTGTCCACGGCGCATGTTAGCAAGTCCGGTGCATTCTGGGCGTCGTGACGCGCAAGGCTTCAGCGTCGCGACGCCGAACGAATGATGATTTTGCCCTTTTTGTCCAGTTTTCCTGTTTTGCTCCAATTCACTTCCAGAATGTCTGTCCTGAAACTTTATTTATCTACAAAATAACACAAACATATCAAAATATTCACAGACTCAAGAAACTATACAAAATATTAGGTTAAATGAGTGGGAAATAGTGATAGAAATACCACTCATCAATGCTAACGTGCGTCTGCGACGTGTCAACATCAGAGGAGATCTCATAACGTGCACCGTGTCATAATCCTATGGTGCTGACAATCGCCATCGCCACGTGTCATCCACATGGTAGCCACGTAGACGTCCACATCAGCAACATGCCAAGTCAATGTGCCACGTCATCGCCACATCATCATCATCCAATCATTGCATGCCACGTGCCGTAATCCTATGGTGCCGAAAATCCACATCGCAACGTCATCGCCACATCAGCACAATCATTCACCTCTTAGCCGCCTCTGCCACGTGTCACCTTATCACCTTATCCACTTGCCACATGTTGAACTCTCCGCAAGCCACGTCGCAAATCGCGCACGTCGCGTTGCGCAAGGAGTTCGCGTCGCGACGCGTGACACCTAGTGACGCCTATAAATTCAGCTCGAAATTTCAGTTTCAGATGTAACTTCCTCTCTGAATTCTCTGATGTAAATAGAGAGTTTTGTATCTAGTTTATTTTAATTTCAGTTTTGTAATTAATTTTAATTACTTTCTGTTAGGGGTGTTCATAGGTCGACCCGACCCGACCCGACCTGGTCGGGTTTAGCAATTTTAAAATTCATTTTCGAGTCAATTTGGACCCGACCCGAAATGTCGGGTCGGGTCACGGGTTTAGTTTAGAAAAGTCGGGTTGACCGACCCGACCCGAAGTAAATGATAATTATAATATATGTATATATATATATATATATATATAATATATAGATATATATATTTAATGATACTTTGTTGACAAGAAATAAGTTTAGCTGAAGTGGCAGGGCCTTCATTTAGTCTTAAAAAAGGTCCAGGTTCGAATCCCCTCAACACTTTCAAAATTTTATTTTTTAAACAAAATATTTATAATTATAATATATATATTTATGATACGAATTTACCTAAAACTAATTGTTGCTAGAGTGGCAAAGTGTGTACTTGGTGTTCAAGAGGTCCTTCGAATCTTCTCTTCCACAATTTCAAATTTTTTTCTTTCATTAAAAATGAAAATGGTATTGCTGGCGCTGGGAATCGAACCTACGATTCCCAACATATCATTTACAGCTTTTGCCAATTCAGCTACGGACGCATCTTGTAAAATTTGGAAAAAAAAAAATATTATATATTTTGTATGTAATTTACTTTCTGTAATAGTAATTTACTTTCTTTACTTTTTCAATTTTTACTATTCAACATGAGGAGGTAACTTTCCCCTGCTAGGGTGAAAGGTTAAACATTTATTTCTGCTATTTAGATTAATCTCCCTTAATATAATATATTTTCTATTTAAATTTGACTTAACAAGGATACCGCTATATTGGTCGATTGGTAATCAATTATAATCTGGTTTTAACCTGACTAAACATGATTACCGCCTGGTTGGTCGGTTGGTAATTACCGCCTATATGGCTGGTTTATGGAAAAATTGTGATACCGCCTTTATGGTCGGTTGTACTTAATCTGCCTTAATTAGGATACCGCCTATATGGCTGGTTGGTAATATCACACAAGTTAATATATTATATTAATGGAGATATCTAAAATAGTAGTGATAAAATTAGATCCTTTAGCCCTATCATTTTCTTTTATTGTAATTTTCTATTTACTTTTCAACATTTTACTTTATGTCTTTTATTTTATTTAAGTTTATACTAGCCATAGTTATGTGTCGTAACTAAGTTAGTTATCTGGGATTGTGGTGATGTTCCAATATCACGGTTATAAAGGGTTATTTTATAGTTTGGGTAATATAAAAGGTTTATTTATTAAGTCTTAAACTTAATGCTTATTGTTAACTGGCCATTAATAAGATTGATCTGGTAAACTTAAAATGAACTTGGAAAAGAGATTTTAGGTTTAAGACTATAGACTCAATAACCCACGATCTTCCTTGAGGATAGATAACCATTAATAGATTCCTTACATGATATGAATATACTGTCGGGCGCGGGTAGCCATAATTGGAACTTAATCTTAATGAATCAAGGTAATTGGTTGACATAGACATATGGTTCAATTGGGTTATACTGGTTATTTGCATCTGACCATCGACAAAGGCTTTTGCATAATTTCGTGTTCTAGGTTAGTAAACCGATATATTACACAAATGTAAAATAACCACTTATCTTTAAAAAGATATTGGAAGAAATCACAACCCTGGATAGTTTTATAAATTTGAATTTTCCTCAACCTACTTTCGCGCAATTTTATTTACTTATTTTTAAGTTTAAAGTCATCACCCAGTCAATCAATCAATCTGTTAGATAATTGTAATCATTTGGCCTCATAAAAATTAATAGCTTAGGTTTTAAGTCCCCGTGGGATCAATACTTTATACTACTTGAACGATACGTGTGCTTAAGTTATACGCGTGTGATTTCGCTCCGGTCAAGTTTTTGGCGCCGTTGCCGGGGACTTATTTATCTTTCACTATTAGTTTTGGGGTTTGATACTTTACCTGTATCTAATTTCTTTTTACTTATTGTTTTTGTTTTCACTTGTTTCAAGTCTCATACACTACATGAGAAAACCAGAAGCTTTGAACTCCGACCATTTGACACAGAGATTGAAAGAACCATAAGATAGTTGAGAAGGGAAAGGCATGAAGGCCAAGAAGCATTAGTCAACATGGAACCTGAACCCTTAGAAGTTGCACCACCAATACCCATTCGAGATAGAACCATTCCGGTGGTTGACGGTTTCATTTCTGTGTATTGTACTCCCTCTCTTACCAACAAATGCTTGTGACATCAAAACATGCATTCAGATGATTCAGCAGTCAGTTCAGTTTGGGGGGAATGCAACTGAAGATCCTAATACCCACATCAACAACTTCCTGGAAGTTTGAGGCACTTTCAATTATAACTGAGGAGCTGAAGAAGTAATGAGACTGCGGGTTTTTCCATATTCCTTGAAATATAGAGCAAAAGCTTGGCTACATTCACTACTAGCTGGTTCCATTACAACTTGGAACAGTCTAGCCACCAAATTCCTTGCAAAGTATTTTCCACCAACTAGAACAGCAAAACTGAGGAATGACATCACATTCTTTGTACAACTTGACTCGGAAACTTTCTACGAAGCTTGGGAAAGATACAAAGATTTTCTCCAGAAATGTCCTTACCATGAGATTCCAAAATGGCTTTAAGTCGAAACCTTCTATAATGGACTTTCTGGACTGATGAGAACCACAATTGATGTTGCTGCTGGAGGGGCTTTGATGGAAAAAGGAGAAGATCAAGCCTGGGACTTAATTGAAGAAATGGCTAACAACAATTCCTTGTGGCCAACAGAAAGGAGCATGATTCAAAGAATTGTTGGAATTTATGAAGTTAGAGCCAATACAGCAGTCAATGCCAAGCTGGATCAGATATGCAAATTCATGGAGACTCTCGGTATGCAAGGCAACACTGGATCCACAAGTTCACCATATGGAGGAGCACTAGAACCAAACCAACTTGAAGAGACGGTGAATTATATCAACAATTTCAATAGACAAGGGAACAATCCATATTCCAACACCTACAATCCAGGGTGGAAGACATCCCAATTTCTCATGGAGCAACAATTCAGGGCAAAAGAACTATCCACCACCTGGATTCTAACAACAGAACAAAGGCCATGAGCATGCAAATGAACCACGAATAGCAGAAGTGCTGACTCAGTTAAAAATATGATGTTATGTGACCGGCGTAATCACACTTGTATAACGCAAGCGCACGTATCGTTCAAGTAGTATAAAAAGTATCGATCCCACAAGGACTTAATACCTAGCTATTAATTTTATGAGGCCAAATGACTACTAGTAGCTAACAGATTGATTGATTGACTGGTTGGTGACTTTAAAATTAAAAACAAGAAAATAAAATTGGGCAAAAATAGGTTGAGGAAAATTCAAATTTATAAAACTATCCAGGTGTGGGACACAGAAACTGGGCGACGCATGCTGTTCCAGGCTCGCGGCCCGGTTAGGAGTACGGAGTAGCCCGTGGGGGACTAAACCGGAGAATAATGGAGTCGCCACCCGGTGTGAACCGGGAAAATGAGATTTAAAGAAAGCCGCACTCACCCCTCGCAAGGGAAGACCTTAAACCGTTGGGTTCGGAATGGTCCCTTACTCATGACACTTGTAATGAAAGGATTTATATAATAATTTATCAGGCTTAAGTAATACTTATTTCTAAGAATATCATGCTTCTAAATTCACATACATACATCAACAAGTTCATCTAAACTTATATGTAACACATATTCGAATTTGCATACAGCCTATTTGCATGTAATCTATGTCTCAATTTGCATACATAAGGATTATCATACGGCAATCATACAAGTTAATGAACGCATTAGTGGACACAGAAGCGCAACAAATAGCATTCTTACTAGTATGCATATTAAGAAAAGATATTTAAGCGCATAACAGAAATAGACAACTAGAGAGGTAATACAAATGCATGACGTAAAAAGGGTAACTATGTACTAAGATGGACATGTCGTAATGTGATGCAAGAGGATCTGTTTACCGTGGGCGTTCGTGTAGCGTTCGTAGACGCGTTCGAACAGTAAACAGAAGGTTCTCGTTGGAGTAGCATTTGTAAACGCGTTCGAACGAAAATGAAACAGAATGCTCACGTTCGTATGGCGTTTGTGAACGCGTTCAAACGGAAATGAAATAGAATACTCACGTTCATGTGGCATTTGTGAACGCGTTCGAAGGGAAATGAAACAGAATACTCACGTTCGTATGGCGTTCGTTAACGCGTTCGAACAGAAATGAGACCTGATGCATGATAAGGCAAAATGCATGAGCGTTCGAGTTGCGTTTGTAAACGCGTTCGAACGGGAACAGACCTGATGCATAAAATAGGACGCAATACATAAAGGCAAATAGTACAATGCGAGGCGCGGCGAAGCATCATGGTAAAGGATTTTAACCTCTTCAATTAGAGGACCTGTCATCGCACTTACTAAGCCCATGCGCTCGATCGCATCATGCATACAAACATAAAGACAATCATATCAAACTAAGTATGCCCGATTGGGCATATCTCATCCAACTGAACACACATCAACCGGCGCGGCAAAGCATCGTGGTAAAGGGCTTTAATCCCTCCCCATAGGGGATCTTTCATTCCACTTACTAAGCCCATGCGCTCGATCGCATCATGCATACAAACATAAAGACAATCATATCAAACTAAGTATGCCGATTGAACAAATCTTACATCCAACCAACCGAACACATCAACCGGGGCGGCAAAACATCGTGGTAAAGGGCTTTAACCCCTCCCATAGGGGATCTTTCATTCAACTTACTAAGCCCATGGGCTTGATTGAACCATGCATAAATAAGCAACATGCAGAATTCAAGTGACGAAAAATAAATAAACCAAAGCAACACAAACAAAGAGGGTGTCGTTTACTCAAGCGGTACGTGGAGTTGTGTCCCAAGTACAGACCGCACTACCGTCCATTCGGATTCGGCTACGGAATTTATGTCTGGGTTTCCATCATATATACCACAAGAGACGACATTCTTCCATTCATCCAATACCCACAACACACATCATACACAAACAAGATTCAACAAATAAGTAAAGTACAATCAAAATAAATAACAAAAAATTAAATAAAGATGAGTGCGAAAAGTACCCTCAGGTCTAACCTTTTTGCCGACTTTTGGCTCACGTTTCACGGAGATCGGAAGGGTACAACTCCTCAACTTCTCCGGTTCACTGGTTCAGCCTAGCTACTCCTGTCTTGCTGTTTTGCTTGCTGTTCGGCCTCCGTTCTGCTGCTGTTCGGCCTCTGTTTTGCTGCTCACTGTTCAGGTCACTTGTTTTGACGTTTCAACGGACTGCTCCGAGTGTTTTTGTGGGTTTTTAGTGTAGTCTTGTGTGATTATTTTAAGGATTATGAATGCATTTTTTATGTTACTGTTTTGAGGGTCTTAGGGACTGTTTTTGGGGGTGTATCTTCGGTGTGTTTGAGCTGCTGTTTGGAGGTATATTTTTGGTGATGGAGGGCTGCTGTATGGGGGATTTTCGGTGATGGGTAGAGGTTTAGGAGGGTGCTGTTTTCGTTATGGAGTGGAGGAGATGAAGTTAATTGTTTATGTTCTTTTTGTTGCTATTGCCGTGAGTGGCTAAGGCCCTTTGTGTTGTGATTTTGTGTGAGTTATCTGTTTGAGCTAGCTAGCGTTGAGAAGGTTGGCGAAGGGTTCTTTATATAGGCAAAGGGTTAGGCTGACAAGGAAAAAGGATTTGTGTATTAAAGAGAGGATTTGATTGAGTGTTGAGGAAGGAAAGTCAAAGATTGAGGGGGGAAAAATCTTGACTAGATTAGGAATACATATCTTTAATTTGTTATGATTGATTTTAATTAGGCATGACATCTTTTTAATTTAGTATGTGATTTGTTTAGTTAGGAAGTTAATATATTTGATTTATCTTTATTACGTATGATATATTTTATGTTTTTTTTAATTGGTAAATGGTTTAATTATTTTATTTAATTAACTTTTAATTTAATTAATATTTGATTTAATTGGGATGTGTCTTATGGGCTTGGTGGGCTAATTGGGCTTGGGTTGAGGCTAGCAGCAAAACCAGAATTATCGACACCGTTCGAACGCCTCCTAGAACGCTGTACGAATGCCCGCAATCTGTTTGACATTCGAACGAAGTAACAAACGCAGCACTAACGAAGACAGTGAACTTGCAAAATAAATCTGATGACGTACTTATCTCAAATTTCCCCTTCCGACCTCTGTTTCCCGCAATATCCTTAGCTAAAAAGGTAGTGCCTCCAACTGAGACTCATCATCGGGTTTCACATGCGAAAATGCAATGCCTACACTAGGGTTGTGAATTCTTCCAATATCTTTTAAAAGATGAAGTGGTTATTTCACGTTTGTACAATATATTGGTTTATTAACCTGGAACACGAAAAATATGTAAAAGCCTCTTCCGATGGTCAGATACAAATACCCAGTGTAACCCAATTAATCATATTCCTATGTCAACCAAGTTACCTGAATTCATTAAGATTAAGTTCCAATTATGGTTACCCCCGCCCGACAGGTATATTCCTATCATGTAAGGAAATCTATTAAAGGGTTATCTA
Source organism: Zanthoxylum bungeanum (assembly GCA_019454045.1). NCBI lineage: Eukaryota > Viridiplantae > Streptophyta > Magnoliopsida > Sapindales > Rutaceae > Zanthoxylum > Zanthoxylum bungeanum. The sequence goes on along the minus strand of SKCR01051679.1, from coordinate 118,960 downwards.
TCCTCAAGGAAGATCGTGGGTTATTAAGTCTAAGGTCTTAAACTTAAAATCTCTCTTCCAGGTCATTTTAAGTTTACCAGTTCAATCTTATTAATGGCCAGTTAAGAAGAAGCATTAAGATTAAGGCTCAATTAATAAACCTTTATATTACCTAAACCGTAAAACAACTCCTTATTAACCGGTGATATTGGAATTCATCACAACCCCAGATAACGGGCTTAGCTACGACACATATCTAAAGCAAATAAAAGCTTAAATAAAATAAAAGACATAAAGTAAATACTGGAAATTAAATAAAGTAAATGCTGGAAAAAAAAAATGTAAAAGTACAATAAAAGAAAATGCTGGGGGTTAGAGGATCCACTTTTAATATTTCAAAATTAGAAATCTCCCTTATTCTCAATGTTTACCGATTAATTAACCAGAACCATAAAGGCAGTAATTTCATTTGTCTCAATTAAATCCAACCGACCATATATGCGGTAACAAGGTTATTACCTAAACCGACCACAGAGGCGGAAACTACGTCTGAAATGAAAAACCAACCATATAGGCGGTAAACAAGGTTGTCACCTAAACTGGCCATATAGGCGGTAACTAATTAATCCAAATTTTAATTAAAATATGGGAGATTAATCTAATTTATTATATTAAAAGTCTTACCTTTTCACCCCAGCAGAATGATGTTATCTGCTCATGCTATAAAAGAAAACACACAAAATTTTATTAAACAAATAAAAATAAAATACAAGAAAACTTAAATAATATACAATACACGTTCCTTTAGATTTTCATAGAGAAACTCCTCCAAAGAAAGCACGAAAAATTTACAAAGTTAAGCTTGGAATTTATAGGAAAATCTAAAGGTTTCCACCAATTTCTCCACCATTTGCTCCACCAATAGCTCCACCAAAAATAGCATCAAACATGACACCAAACATGGCACCAAACATGCAAGAATGTTTGGTGGAGTTTGATAATTTTTACTTTTTTATTTTATTAATTTTATTTATATTTTGAAAATGACTATAGTAATTACATAAAATACACTAAATTATTCATCAATTTAGGCCTTCAAACTTCAGAATTGAAAACTATTTAAATCTTAAAAGTTGTAGATATTTGTGTCTTCTTTAATCTGGCCTTGCATAAGCTCAATCGGATATCAGATGAAAATGTTATGGCCAAAATACCAAACTTGCGCAAACTTGGAATTTATGACTGCACTTTATGACGCGTATAGTAAATTTCCGTTTTCGCCATTTTTTTGCTCCGGATTTCATCGTTTTAGCCCCGAGTTGATTCCATTAAGTCCCAATACATTATTTATCTACAAAATAAATTAAAAAAATATCAAAACGTTCATCAAACCTGAGAAACTAAACAAAATATTAGGTAAAAGGGGCGGTAAATATTGATATATTTTCCGCTCATCACATCCCCAAACCTAACATTTTGCTAGTCCTCGAGCAAAACAACAAAATAAAATACAATAAACAATTAAAATTAAACTAATCCACTTTCGTAGGAATCACGGTTGCATTTAGCGTATGGAACAAGCCTTTAAACCCCTAAGTGTCCCTAGTGGACGAGTTGTAGTCTCGTGAGGGTTTACAGCGACGATACCCACAAACGTCTTATAAAAGTTAAAAGATAGTAAAACTAATGCACACAAAAGTAAAAAGACAAGAGAAAAGAGAAAAAAAAAATTAGTGACTAAACATGTAACTTCTTATCCAAGTCAATAATTGTTTTGTTTCTTTCTAAATTACCGAATAAGTAAATTCTCCAATTATTTTTACCATTCTCCATATACACAGCCAACAAAATATTAATCAACTCATTTTGCCCACAATAGTCACAAGTGTAGTTGAAAAGAGAGTAATATTTTTATCCTAAAGTTTTATCAGAATTCACACATTTTTTAGCAATGAAATATTTTTTTTCTGATTTTTCTGAATTTTTTATTTATATACAATATCTTCCATCTATGTAGCGAGCTTTGGGCCAGTGACTCCCAAACCAGTTGGATTTAGGGCACTAGGTGTTAAGACACTCCTACGGACTTAATTACTCAAACTTCAGATATATATATTTTTTGCAACATCTTCGATCCATGTAGCGAGCTTTGGGCCAGTGACTCCCAAACCAGTTAGTTTTAGGGCACTAGGTGTTAAGACACCCCTACGGACTTAATGACTCAGATCTCAGATGTTGTTTTTTCATGCAACATCTTCGATCCATGTAGCGAGCTTTGGGCCAGTGACTCCCAAACCAGTTGGCTTTCGAGCACTAGGTGTTAAAACACCTCTACGGACTTAGTGACTCGGATCTCAGATGTTTTTTTTTAAAATTTTTTTTACCCCATTGCTTTTTGAGATGCTTCCTCCAATTAAACTAGAGAACTGAATATTACAAACTTTTCAATTTACAACTCATGTCCGTATGTTACCATGCATGTAGATAATACCTGTCAACTGAGCATATGAAGATCCATTTTAGTCAATTTTATGGAGAATTCACAAATTAAATAATTCAAAAGGAAATAAACAAAAATTAACTTGTTCCGAAATAGGTTGAGATACGTCTCAGGAATGGAACTCAATACACAACTATCTCTCACCAATTTCACCCGATTAATCAAATTAAAAAAAAACATAAAATATATATATTTTTTATTTTTGTAAAATTTTTCAATTTTTTTTGTATTTTTCGAAAAATTTTGGACTAAAATAACACAATAAAAGCAAGATACTATTAACTATTCCTCTCCCCCAAACCTAAATGAGACATTGTCCCCAATGTCTTAGTAGAAGAAGAGTCTAGAAGATAGTGCCTGGTTAACTGAAATTCTACATGAAAAGTTAAAGGTTAAGATCCAGATTTATCCGACGCCTCTTACCATGATCGTTCTCGGACCAATTTATCTTTGAAATGATAGGATCGATTTGTGGTTCAAAAGCTAAGATTTGATCAATTAAATCTGGGGCAGTTCTGACAGTGAAAAGGAGTTTTTTTTACAGGTTTTGACACAAATCCATTTCTATGGGCATCATCAAGAAACACGCAAAGAAAATCATAAAATCCATCAACGTTGTACAGTCCAAGCGGTTTCTGGTGTATGTTAAGTTTGCCCAAGATAACACTGTAAAAATTTCCTCCATTGTGCCCAATCCACCTGGCAAAGCAATAAAAGCATCAGCACGGTTAATCATTTCTACCAGTCATTCAGACATACCAGGCACCATTAGTTCTTCTCCGTTTGATGGTTCAATAAGATTCGCCTCCTCCAAGGGTTTTGGGATGATTCCCAAGACTTGATTACCTCCTTCCTGTACGGCCTTTGAAACGATCCCCATAAGTACAAGATTGTTACTGTCATATACTAAGTGCATATTCCTTGCAGCTAAGTCTCGACCCAATTCTTGTGCTGCCGCTACGTATTCTGGTTTAACACCAACACTATTACCACAAAACACACATTATTTTCAACTCGTCTTCTTGAAGTGGCTTCCATGTTTTACTCTGGATGCCTTCAAAAGTGCAATGATGAGTTGAATTTATAACACCTGAAAAGGGTGAGTAAAAATAATAGCACTAGTACCTGTCAAATGATAATTATTAGTTAAATAGTAAAATAAATCGTGAAAGGTCAAAAAGGTCTGGATCCTATCGGAGAAAATAAAAGAAAATAATAAAACAAATCAAATTATTAGGAAAAGACAAAGATATATATTATTTACAATAATTTACAGCTTGATTGATGTCTATGCGTCAGGGACAAGCTTCCCATCCAATTTTCTTATAAATTGGCAAACATGGTCTTTTTGAGTCAGATTCCCGAGACTTAATTGTTGTCTTTCTTTTTGGAATTGTGTATGTAATTTGCGGATGGCTATATGAACATATCCACTGGGATGCGTCTCAAGAGTCGAAGATATATCATCTAAAGACTCCTTACTCAAGCCATCCCTAATGAATTTAATTTTATCTTTGCGATTATCAGACACCATTCCTAAAGAACGACAACGAGTATTACAATTCCTACGTGCACATTTGTAACAAACACCTATTTGCTTAGCTCTATATTTCTTTGCGTAGGTGCTTCTTCCAAAAGCAGACAAATAAGAATTATAAGAATCAGAATACTCACCTGCTAATCGGACCCGTGCTTCGATTACCCAATGAATGTCATTAGGAGTACCTTTGATCATCAGAATTTTCATCCGTTCCAAGCGAGTTTTGTAGAATTTCATCAGAGAATTTTGAGGGAGAGAAGGAAATTGCTTGTGAAGATTTGTGAGAGTTTCTTCCATCTTGAAATGACTTCACCTGCAAAAACTAACACATAAAAAAAACACACCAAATCATAATATATACACAAATTGCATGGGTTGCCTCCCAGCTAGCGCTAAGTTTAATGTCGTCAGCTAGACGTGATTGCCTGAACATTTTGCTGGATCTGAAAGTGTGACACTTTCTTTTTGTCGCTCAAATGATTCTCCCCAATAGTGCTTGACACGCTGGCTATTAACTTTGAATGTGTTGTTGGACTTGGGGTTGTATATCTCAACAACTCCGTATGGTAACACCTGAGTAATCACAAATGGACCTGACCACTTTGATTTCAGCTTTCAAGGAAAAGGTTTTAGCTGTGAATCATATAACAACACCTGCTGTCCTGGCTCCATTTGTCTGCGCACTATTTTTTTTTTATCATGCCATCTCTTGGTCTTTTCCTTGTATATTTTGGCATTTTCATAAGCCTGTAAGCGAAATTCCTCCAATTCGTTGAGTTGGTGAAGTCTTTTGTCTACTGCAGCTTGTGGATCAAGATTTAACTTCTTCAGTGCCAAGTACGCCTTGTGTTCAAGTTCAACTGGCAGATGACACGCTTTTCCATACACCATTTGATATGGGGACATACCAATAGGTGTCTTGTAAGTTGTCCGGTAGGCCCATAATGCGTCATCTAGTTTTTCAGACCAGTCATTCCTTGTTGATCCAACGGTTCTTTCCAAGATTCTTTTGATCTTCCTGTTTGAAACTTCAACTTGCCCATTTGACTGTGGATGGTAAGTAGTGGCAACTTTATGAGTAACTCCATATTTGGATATGAGTGCATCAAAGTATCTGTTTCATAAAATCTGACTATGTCAACCATTTTTTCTACTGCAACAAATCCCCCACACATCAAATATCTCAACTTTCAGAATGTTTTGCAAAGGTCCTTCATTTCTCCTGGAAATATTTCCCGTTCTCTGGCACCTGTCACATTGAAGAGCAAATAGATAAACATCTTTTAAAAGAGTGGGCCAGAACAAACCTGATTGTAGGACTTTTGCTGCAGTTTTCTTTCCACTGAAGTGTCCGTTATATGGTGATGAATGACAGTGTTGCAAGACACTGTTGACCTCCTTCTGTGGAATACACCGTCTCAGTAATTGATCTGCATAGCATTTGAATAGGTACGACTAATACTAGACATAATGCTTGACTTCTTTGAAGAACTTCTTTTGTTGCTGAGTTGTCCATTCCAACAACCATTTTCCTGATACTATGTAGTTGACATAGTCAGCATACCAAGGGACTTCCTGTTGTTTAATGGCAAACAGCTGTTCATCTGGAAAAGTTTCTTTGATTGTCAGTTCTTTGCCAGATGTTTCTCCATTCTCGAGCCTCGATAAGTGATATGCCACTTGGTTTTCTATCCCTTTCCTATCTCTAATCTCTATATCAAATTCTTGCAGAAGAATTATCCAACGGATCAATCTGGGTTTGGCAACTTTCTTCGCGATCAGGTATTTGATTGCTTAATGATATGTGTAGACCACCACTTTGGGACCCAGCAGATAGGAGTAGAATTTGTCAAAAGCGAACACTACTGCGAGAAACTCCTTTTCAGTGGTTGTGTAGTTGAGTTGAGCTTCATTCAGAGTTCTGCTAGAGTAGTAAATGGTGTGGAAAACTTTTGCTTTGCGTTGTCCCAAAACTGCACCTACAACAAAATCACTAGCATCGCACATCACTTCAAATTGAAGGGTCCAGTCTGGTGCTATAATGATGGGAGCATAAACAAGCTTCTGTTTCAGGATCTCAAAAGCTTCTTAGCATTCTTTGGTCAAGTTGAAAGGCACATCTTTCTCCAGAAGATTGCACAGAGGTTTAGCAATCTTGGAAAAGTCTTTGATAAATCTCCTGTAAAAACCTGCATGTCCAAGAAAGCTCCGAATCCCTTTTACAGATGTTGGTGGAGGTAATTTTTCAATTGTCTCGATCATTTCTTTGTTTACCTCGATTCCCTTTGGTGTGATCAGATGTTCAAGAACAATGCCTTCCTGCACCATGAAGTGACATTTCTCCCAGTTGAGTACCAGGTTGGTATCTTCGCATCTTTGTAACACATGTTCCAGATTTTGCAAGCAGTGGTCAATATAATCTCCAAACACAGAGAAGTCATCCATGAAAACCTCCATACTCTGCTCCAGAATGTCTGAGAAGATAGCCATCATGCAACGCTGAAATATGGTAGGAGCATTTCGTAATCCAAATGGCATCCTGCGGAAAGCAAAAGTTCCATATGGACATGTAAAAGTGGTTTTTTCCTGGTCTTCTGGGGCAATGGAAATCTGATTGTACCCTGAGTATCTGTCCAGAAAATAATAGAACTCATGTCCCGCTAATCTGTCCAGCATCTGGTCAATGAATGACAGCGGAAAATGGTCTTCCTTGTTGCTTTGTTCAGCTTCCGGTAGTCCATGCATACTCTCCATCCAGTCACTATTCTTGTTGGAATCAGCTCGTTCTTTTCATTTGTGACTACAATAATTCCTCATTTCTTTGGTACACACTGCATAGGACTCACCCAGGTGCTATCTGAGATGGGGTAAATGATGCCAGCATCCAACCATTTGATGATTTCTTTCTTCACGACCTCCTTCATGATTGGATTGAGTATACGTTGATGCTCCACTGTGGTTTGTACTCATCATTCATCAGAATCTTGTGCATACAAAATGATGGACTAATGCCTCGAATGTCTGCTATAGTCCAACCAATGGCTTTCTTGTGTCCCCGTAATACTCTCAGCAACTTTTCTTCCAGCTCCAATGTTAGCGAAGAAGAAATAATCACAGGTAATTCAGAAGAGTTTCCAAGAAATACATACCTGAGATGGCTCGGTAGTAACTTCAGCTCCAGCTATGGTGGTTTTTCAATCGAAGGCTTGATTCGATCTTTCTTCGGAAGTTCTAGACTTTCCACTGGTGGTGTCGATTTGAATCAAAATGGCTTGTCAAGATAGTTGATACATTCTAGAATTTCAACATCTAGCTTGCTGTCAGTCATGTTGGTGATGCAAGCTTCAAGTGTATCCGTGGGATTTGGCTTAGTATCCTGAACGATACTATCAACAACATCAATTTTGAAAAATTCTTCTTCATTTTCATCGTTAGGGAATTTCATGGCTTTGAAAACATTGAAGGTAACTTCTTGGTTCTGAACTTTCATGGTTAGTTCTCCTTTTTGTACATCAATCACAGTTCGTCCTGTAGCCAAAAATGGTCTCCCAAGGATGATAGGTACATCTCTTTATTCTTCAATGTCAAGGATAATAAAATCTGCAGGGAGAATGAGTTTATCGACTTTGACCGGCACATCTTCAACGTGTCATTTCAGAAATGCGAGCGTTCGATCAGCAAGTTGCAGAGAGACTGAGGTAGGCATTGCTTCTCCAATTTGCAGTTTCCTGTAAATAGAAAAAGGCATTAAGTTAACACTTGCACCCAAATCACATAAAGCCTTACCGATATAATGTTCTCCAATGGTGCATGGTACAATAAACTGCCAGGATCTTTCAACTTTGGAGGAAGTTTCCTCTGAATGATGGCACTGCATTCTTCTGTTAATGCTACTGTCTCGTAGTCTCCCAATCTTCATTTTCGTGAAAGAATATCTTTCATGAATTTGACATAGCTGGGCATTTCTTTGAAGGCTTCTACAAATGGAATGTTGATATGCAGCTTTTTGAAAACCTCCAAGAAATGAGCAAACTGCTTGTCCAGTTTTTTTTTCTGAAGACGTTGTGGAAAAGGTGGTAAAATGATTTGATCTTTTTCCTTTGCTTCTTTTCCTCCATCGGTTGCTCTGCTTCTTTTGGAACTTCTTCAATGGACGCTTTGATTCCAACATCTTTGTTGATTTCAGTACCACTTTTCAAAGTAATGGCTTGACATTGTTCCTTCCCTCGGTTCTTTGGATTTGGTTTTGTGTTGCTGGGAAGATTCCCTGGCGGTCTGTAACTCTGAGCATTGGCCAGTTGTCCAATTTGATTCTCCAGTGCTTTAATAGAAGCAGATTGGCTTTGATTGAATTCTGTTTAGGCTTGAAACATAACATCATATTTTGCTTATTGCTTTTTGAACATCTCTACAAACCATTCTTTCATTTCTGGTTCTTTTTCATACTCATGGCCTTTGTTCTGCTGTTGGAATCCAGGTGGTGGATTATTCTTTTGCCCTGAATTGTTGCACCATGAAAAAATGGGATGATTCCTCCACCATGGGTTGTAGGTGTTGGAATATGGATTGTTCCCCTGTCTGTTGAAATTGTTGACATAGTTCACCGTTTCTTCTTGTTGAATTGTTTCTGGTGCTCCTCCATATGGTGAACTTGTGGATCCGGCGATGTTTAAAACTTGCGTACTAAGTATTTCCAGACATTTGCATATCTGATCCAGCCTGGTATTCACTGTTGTGTTGGCTCCAACTTCATAAATTCCTGCAATTCTTTGAATCATGCTCCTATCTATTGGCCACAACGAATTGTTATTAGCCATTTCTTCGATTAAGTCCCATGCTTGATCTTCTCCTTTCGCCATCAAAGCTCCTCCAGCAGCAGCATCAATTGTGGTTCTCATCAATCAAGAAAGTCCATTATATAAGGTTTGGACTTGTAGCCATTTTGCAATCTCATGGTGAGGGCATTTTCTTAGCAAATCCTTATACCTTTCCAAAGCTTCGTAGAGAGATTCTGAGTCATGTTGCACAAAGGATGTGATGTCATTCCTCAACTTTACTATTCTAGCTGGTGGAAAATAGTTTGCAAGGAATTTGGTGGCTAAAGTGTTCCAAGTTGTGATGGAACCTGCTGGTAGTGAATGTAGCCAAGCTTTTGCTCTGTCTTTCAAGGAATATGGAAAAACCCGCAGTCTCATTGCTTCTTTAGCTACTCGGTTGTAATTGAAAGTGTCACAAACTTCCAGGAAGTTGCTGATGTGGGCATTAAGAACTTCAGTTGCATTCCCCCAAACTGAACTGACTGCTGAATCATCTGAATGCATGTTTTGATGTCACACGCATTTGCTGGTAAGGGAGGAAGTACAATACAGGAAATGAAGCCGTCAACCACCGTAATAGTTCAGTCTCGAATGGTAATTGGTGGTGCAACTTTCAAAGGTTCAGGTTCCAATTTAACAATTGCTTCTTGCCCTTCTCGCATTTCTCATCTCAACTGTCTGATGGTTCTTTCAATTTATGGGTCAAGGGTCAGAGTTCAAAGCTTCTGGTTCATCTCATGTAGTGTCTAAAAACCTGAAACACAAGAAAATAAAAAAAATAAGTAAAAAGAAATTAGATACAAGTAAAGGTATCTAACCTCAAAACTAATAGTGAAAGATAAATAAGTCCCTGGCAACGGCGCCAAAAACTTGCACGGCGTAATCACACGCGTATAACGCAAGCGCACATATTGTTCAAGTATTATAAAAATTATCGATCCCATGAGGACTTAATACCAAGCTATTAATTTTATGAGGCCAAATGATTACTAGTATCTAACAGATTGATTGATTGACTGTGTGGTGACTTTAAAATTAAAAACAAGTAAATAAAATTACGTAAAAATAGGTTGAGGAAAATTCAAATTTATAAAACTATCCAGGGTTTTGAATTCTTCCAATATCTTTTAAAAGATGAAGTTGTTATTTCACGTTTGTGCCATATATTGGTTTATTAACCTGGAACATGAAAAATATGTAAAAGCCACTTCTGATGGTCAGATACAAATACCCAGTGTAACCCAATTAATCATATTCCTATGTCAACTAAGTTACCTGAATTCATTAAGATTAAGTTCCAATTATGGTTACTCCCGCCCGACAGGTATATTCCTATCCTGTAAGGAAATCTATTAAAGGGTTATCTATCCTCAAGGAAGATCATGGGTTATTAAGTCTAAGGTCTTAAACTTAAAATCTCTCTTCCAAGTTCATTTTAAGTTTACCAGTTCAATCTTATTAATGGCCAGTTAACAAGAAGCATTAAGACTAAGGCTCAATAAATAAAACTTTATATTACCCAAACCGTAAAAGAACCCCTTATTAACCGGTGATAATGGAATTCATCACAACCCCAGATAACGGGCTTAGCTACGACACATATCTAAGGCTAATAAAAGCTTAAATAAAATAAAAGACATAAAGTAAATACTGGAAATTAAATAAAGTAAATGCTGGAATTAAAAAAATGTAAAAGTACAATAAAAGAAAATGCTGGGGGTTAGAGGATCCACTTTTAATATTACAAAATTAGAAATCTCCTTATTCTCAATGTTTACCGATTAATTAACCAGACCATAAAGGCGGTAATTTCATTTGTCTCAATTAAATCCAACCGACCATATAGGCGGTAACAAGGTTATTACCTAAACCGACCACATAGGCGGAAACTACGTCTCAACTGAAAAACCAACCATATAGGCGGTAAATAAGGTTGTCACCTAAACTGGCCATATAGACGGTAACTAATTAATCCAAATTTTAATTAAAATTATGGAGATTAATCTAATTCATTATATTAAAAGTCTTACATTTTCACCCCAGCAGAATGAGGTTACCTGCTCATGCTGTAAAATAAAACACACAAAATTTTATTAAATAAATAAAAAGAAAATACAAGAAAACTTAAATAATATACAAGACACTTTCCTTTAGATTTTCATGGAGAAACTCCTCCAAAGAAAGCATGAAAAATTTACAAAGTTAAGCTTGGTATTTATAGGAAAATCTAAAGGCTTCCACCAATTTCTCCACCAATAGCTCCACCAAACATGTCACCAAACATGGCACCAAACATGTAAGCATGTTTGGTGGAAGTTTGATGATTTTTACTTTTTTTATTTTATTAATTTTATTTTATATTTTGAAAATGACTATAGTAATTACACAAAATATACTAGATCATTCATCAATTTAGGCCTTCCAAAATTCAGAATTCGAAACTATTTAAATCTTAAAAGTTGTAGATATTTGTGTCTTCTTTAATCTAGCACTTGAATCAGCTCAATCAGATATCGGATGAAAATGTTATGGCCAAAATACCAAACTTGCGCAAAACTAGAATTTAGGACTGCATTTTGTGACGCGTATAGTAAATTTCCGTTTTCGCCAATTTTTTTGCTCCGAATTTCATCATTTTAGCCCCGAGTTGATTCCATTAAGTCCCAATACTTTATTTATCTATAAAATACATAAAAAAAACATCAAAAGGTTCATCAAACCCGAGAAAGTAAACAAAATATTAGGTAAAAGGGGCGGTAAATATTGATATATTTTCCGCTCATCACTATGTTTCAGAGCCAATCTGCCTCTATTAAAGCACTGGAGAATCAAATTGGTCAACTTGCCAATGCTCAAAGTTACAGACCACCAGGTACCCTTCCTAGAAACATAGAGCCAAATCCAAGAAACATGGGGATGGAGCAATGTCATGGCATCATTTTAAAAAGCGGTATTGAAATCAACAAAGATGTTGGAATCAAGGCAACAATTGAAGATGTTCCAAAAGAAGTAGAGCAACAGATGGAGGAAAAAGAAGCAAAGGAAAAAGAACCAGAAAGAATCACTTTACCTACACCTTTTCCACAGCGACTTCAGAAAAACAAACTGGACAAACAGCTTGCTCATTTCTTGGAGGTTTTCAAAAAGCTGCACATCAACATTCCATTTGCAGAAGCGTTGGAACAAATGCCCAGCTATGTTAAATTCATGAAAGATATTCTTTCACGAAAACGGAGATTGGGAGATTACGAGACAATAACATTATCAAAAGAATGCAACACCATCATTCAGACGAAACTTCCCCCAAAGTTGAAAGATCCTGGCAGTTTCACCATTCCTTGCATCATAGGAGAACATAACTTCGGTAGGGCTTTATGTGATTTAGGTGCGAGTATTAACTTGATGCCTTTTTCTATTTTCAGGAAATTGCAAATTGGAGAAACAGTGCCCACTTCAGTCTCTCTACAACTTGCTGATCGAACGCTCGTATTTCTGAGAGGTGTAATTGAGAATGTGCTGGTCAAAGTTGACAAATTCATTTTCCCAGCAGATTTTATTGTCCTTGATATAGAGAAAGATGAAGACGTGTTGATAAGTGGTATTTATATCACTATTTCTCACTCATTTGACCTAATGTTTTGTATTGTTTCTCAAGATTTATGAATGTTTTGATGTGTTTTGTTGTTATTTTGCAGATAAATAAAATTTGGATAGCACTGGAGGCAATTTGGGGCAAAACCGGACAAAAAGCGTCGACAGGGATATTTCAGTATTTTCCGCGTCGCGACGCCAAGACCTTGCGCGTCGCGACGCCCAGAATGCGCCGGAATTGCTAACCTGCGCCGTGGACACATGGACCAATCAGAGAAATTTGCTAACATGCGCCGCTTGCTAAAATGCACCGATCATGCTATGCCTGCCACGTGTCACCATCACAACGGAGATGCTAATGTGCGCCGTTGCCACGTGTCGAGATCTCACGATGCCGACAATCGCCCTCCACATCATCAGTGTGATGTCAGCAATGACGTCATGAACAGTGCCACATCATCAGCGTGACCTAAGCAATGACGTCATGAACAGTGCCACGTCATCGGATAAGATCTGATCTCTTAAGCCGCCTCGCCACGTGTCAATCAGAGAATGGGCCACGTTTCACTGTACCCAGCGTCGCGATGCTGGAACCTTACTCGCGCCTATAAATAAAGCTCGAAATTTCTGATTTCAGTGTACCATTCCCTCTCTCTTATTTGATGTAAATAGGGAATTCTTCTCTCTCTAAGTTTCGTTTTAATTTTTAGTTCTTACTTTTGTAATAATTTTAATTACTTTTTGTAATAATAGTAATTTACTTTCTTATTTTACAGTTTTTACTATTCACTATGAGGAGGTAATTTCCCCAGCTAGGGTGAAAGGTAATTATTTTACTATTGCTATTTAGATTAATCTCCCTTAAAAATGATATATTTACTATTTAAAATACTGATTAATAAAGGATACCGCTATATTAGTCGGTTGGCAATTCAATTTAATCTGGTTTAAACCTGACTAATAAAGGATACCGCTATATTGGTCGGTTGGTAAATTATTTTCTGTTGGTTTGAACCTGATTAATCAAGGATACCGCCAGATTGGTCGGTTGGTAAATTTATTTTGGTACCGCCTTTATGGCTGGATTATGGACAAATATTACCGCCTATATGGCTGGTTGGACTTAATTTGACTTAATCAGGATACCGCCAGATTGGTCGGTTGATTAAATAATATCACAAGTTTATATATTATTTTATGGGAGATATCTAAATTAGTAATAGTAAAAGTAATTCCTTTTACCTTAGCATTTCATTTTTATTGTATTTTTACTTTTCAGTATTTATTTTACCGCAATTACTTTTCAGCAGTTTATGTCTTTTATTTTCAAGTTTTTACCAGCCCTAGCTATGTGTCATAACTAAGTTAATATCTAGGGTGTGATGAAATTCAATGTCACGGGTTTATAAGGGTTATATTATAATTTGGATAATATAAAGATTTATTTATTGAGTCTTAATCTTAATGCTCTTTAATTAACTGGCCATTAATTAAATTGATTAGGTAAACTTAAAATGAACTAGACATAGGGATTTTAAGTTTAAGACCTTAGATTCAATAGCCCACGATATTCCTTAAGGATAGATAACCCTTTCAATAGATTTCCTTACAGGATAAGAATATACCTGTCGGGCGGGGGTAGCCATAATTGGAACTTAATCATAATGAATCTAGGTAATTTGGTTGACATAGACATATAGTTCAATTAGATTATACTAGGTATTTGTAATTGACCATCGGAAGAGGCTTGTTACATAAATTAGTGATCCAGGTTAATAAATCAATATATTACCCAATTATAAAATAACCGCTTTATCTTAAATAATATTGGAATAAATCACAACCCTAGATAGTTTTAATATTGAATTTTCTTAAAATCTACCTTCAAACAATTTTATTTTATTGTCTTTAAATTTAGAATCGTCGATATTTCAAATCAATTAAACAACCTGTTAGATACTAGTAATCATTTAACCTCATAAAATTAATAACTTAGGTATTAAGTCTCGTCGTGGATCGATACTTTTTATACTACTTGAACGATACGTACGCTTGCGTTATACGTGTGTGTTTACGCCGGTCAAGTTTTTGGCGCCGTTGCCGGGGACTTATTTATCTTTTATTATTAGTTTAGGGGTTAGATACTTTTACTTGTATCTAATTTCTTTTTACTTATTGTTATTATTTTCTTGTGTTTCAGGTTCTCAGAAATTCATGAGACGAACCAGAAGCTTTGAACTACGACCGCTTGACCCAGAAATTGAAAGAACTATCAGACAGTTGAGAAGGGAAAGGCGAGAAGCCCAAGAAGCTTTAGTCAACATGGAACCTGAACATTTAGAGGTTGCACCACCAATTCCCATTCGAGACAGAACCATTCCGGTGGTTGACAGACTCATTTCATGTATTGTACTCCCTCCATTACCAGCAAATGCGGGTGACATCAAAACTTGCATTCAGATGATTCAGTAGTCAGTTCAGTTTGGAGGAAATGCAACTGAAGATCCTAATGCCCACATCAGCAACTTCCTGGAAGTTTGCGGTACTTTCAATTACAACCGAGAAGCTGAAGAAGCAATGAGACTGCGTGTTTTCCCATACTCCTTGAAGGACAGAGCTAAAGCCTGGCTACATTCATTACCAGCAGGTTCATCACAACATGGAACACTTTAGCCACCAAATTTCTTGCAAAGTATTTTCCACCAGCCAGAACCGGAAAACTGAGGAATGACATCACATCCTTTGTGCAACAAGACTCAGAAACTCTCTACGAAGCTTGGGAAAGGTACAAATATTTACTCCGAAAATGTCCACACCATGAGATTCCAAAATGGCTTCAAGTCCAAACATTCTATAATGGGCTTTCTGGAATAATGAGAACCACAATTGATGTGCTGCTGGATGAGCTTTAATGGCAAAAGGAGAAGATCAAGCTTGGAACTAATTGAAGAAATGGCTAACAACAATTCCTTGTGGCCAACAGAAAGAAGTCTGATTCAAAGAATTGCAGGAATCTATGAAGTTGGAGTAATACAGCAGTCAACACCAAACTAGATCAAATTTGCAAATTCATGGAGACTCTTACCACTGGATCCACAAGTTCACCATATGGAGGAGCACCAGAATCACAACAAAAATGAAGAAACGGTTAATATATCAACAATTTCAACAGGCAGGGGAACAATCCATATTCCAACACCTACAACCCAGGGTGGAGGAATCATCCTAATTTTTCATGGAGCAACAATTCAGGCCAACAGCGGAACTATCCACCACCTGGATTCCAGCGACAGAATAAAGGCCAGGAGCAGACAAATGAACCAGTGATGGCAGAGATGTTAGCTCAATTAAAAAGATATGAAGCTATGATTCAAAGCCAATCAACTTCCATCAAAGCACTGGAGAATCAAATTGGCCAACTGGCCAATGCTCAGAGTTACAGACCACCAGGTAATCTTCCCAGCAACACAGAACCAAATCCAAGGAACCCAGGGAAGGAGCAATGTCAAGCCATTACCTTAAAAAGCGGTACTGAAATCAACAAAGACGTTGGAGTCAAAATAGCTGCTGAGGAAGTTCCAAAAGATGCAGTTCCACAGATGGAAGAAAAAGAAGCAAAGGAAAAAGAAAAAGAACAGATCACTCCACCACCACCATTTTCTCAGCGTCTTCAGAAAAACAAACTAGACAAACAGTTTGCTCGTTTCCTGGAGATATTCAAAAAGCTGCACATCAACATCCCATTTGCAGAAGCCTTGGAACAAATGCCCAGTTATGTCAAATTCATGAAAGACATCCTTTCACGAAAACGGAGATTGGGAGATTACGAGACAGTAGCATTAACAGAAGAATGCAGTGCCATCATTCAGAGAAGGAACTTCCCCCAAAGTTGAAAGATCCTGGCAGTTTCACTGTTCCTTGCGTCATAGGAGAACATAACTTTGGTAAGGCTTTGGTGATTTAGGTGCGAGTGTTAACTTGATGCCTTTTTCTATTTTCAGGAAATTACAGATTGGAGAAACAATGCCAACATCAGTCTCACTACAACTTGCTGATAGAACGCTCGTATTTCCAAGAGGTGTATTTGAGGATGTGCTGGTCAAGGTTGACAAATTCATTTTCCCAGCAGATTTTATTGTCCTTGATATGGAGGAGGAAGACGCAGACGTGCCAATCATCCTTGGGAGACCATTCTTGGCTACAGGTCGAACCATTATTGATGTACAAAAAGGAGAATTAACCATGAGGGTACAAGACCAGAAGTAACATTCAATGTTTTCAAGGCCATGAATTCCCAGATGATGAAAAGAAGGAGGAATGTTTCAAACTCGATGTTATATACAGTACTATTCAGAACTCTGATGAAGACAAAGTTCTACTGACAAACTTAAAACATGTCAATTGCCTGTGGAGCCTAAAGATAAAGCATCTTTTGCACTGAAAGAGCCAATTCTTGCTCTACAAGCAACAGAAGAGAAAAAGTTCCACAAGCTCAACGAATTGGAGGAATTTCATAATCAGCCTTTTGAAGATGCCAAATTGTACAAAGAAAAGGGAAAAAAAAGACATGATGAGAAGTTAGTGCGCATACAACTGGAACCAGGGCAGAAGGTACTGTTAAACAAATCAAGGGTGAAATTCTTCCCATGGAAGCCAAAATCACGGTGGTCAGGTCCATTTGTGATCACCAAAGTTTTACCAAATAGAGCCGTTGAGATACATGATCCTGACGCTAACAAAACTTTCAAGGTTAAAAACAAGCGTGTCAAGCACTACTGGGGAGAATCATTTGGGCGACAAAAAGAAAGTGTCACACTTTCAGATCCAGCATAAACGTTCGAGAAGTCAAGTCTAGCTGACGACTCTTAAACTTAGCGCTCGCAGGGAGGCAACCCATGCAATTTCTGTATATATTGTGATTTGGTGTGTTTTAATTTTGTGTGTTTAGTTTTTGCAGATTAATCATCATTTCAAGATGGAAGAAGCTCTCGCAAATCTTCGCAAGCAATTTCCTTCTCTCCCACAAAAATCTCTATGAAAGTTTACAAAGCTCGCTTGGAACGAATGAGGACTACTGACAATCCATGGTGTGCCCAATGACATTCGTTGGGTAATTGAAGCACGAGTTCGATTGGCAGATGAGTCTTCTGAATCTTTTATTTCACATCTGCCTGGTTTTGGAAGAAGCACCTATGCAAAGAAACGTAGAGCTAAGCAAATGGGTGTTTGTTACAAATGTGCACGATGGAATTGCAATACTCGTTGTCGTTATTTAGGAATGGTGTCTGAAAATCGCGAAGATAAATTAAATTCATTAGGGGTGGCTTGAGTAAGGAGTCTTTAGATGATATATCTTCGACTCTTGAGACGCATCCCAGTGGACATGTTCACATAGCCTTCCGCAAATTACATACACAATTTCAAAAAGAAAGACAACAGTTAAGTCTTGGGAATCTGACTCAAAAAGACCCTGTTTGCCAATTTATAAGAAAATTGGATGGGAAGCTTGTCACTGACGCATAGACGTCAATCAAGCTTGTTATTTTTGTAAATATTATATCTCTTTATTTTTTCCTAATAATTGTGATTTGTTTTGTTGTTTTCTTTTATTTTCTCCGACAGGATCCAGATTTTGTTGACTATCACGATCTATTTTACTATTTTTCTACTAATCGTCCTTTGGAAGATACTTGTGCTATTTTTACTCACCCTTTTCAGGTATTATAAATTCAACTCATCATTGCACTTTTGAAGACATCCAGAGTTAAAAAAATGGAAACCACTTCTAGAAGACGAGTTGAAAACATCTGTGTGTTTTGCGGTAGTACTGTTGGTACTAAACCACAATACATAGAAGCAGCACAGGAATTGGGTCGAGTCTTAGCCGCAAGGAATATGCACTTAATATATTGCGGAGGTAATCTTGGACTAATGGGGATGTTGTTTCAAAGGCCGTACAAGAATGAGGCAGTCATGTTTTGGGAATCATCCCAAAACCCTTGGCAGAGAAGCAAATCTTATTGAACCAACAAACGGAGAGGAACTGATCGTGCCAGGTATGTCTGAACGACTGGTAGAAATGATTAACCGTTCTGATGCTTTTATTGCTTTGCCAGGTGGCTTGGGCACATTGGAGGAAATTTTTATAGTACTATCTTGGGCGAACCTAACATACACCAGAAACCAATTGGGCTGTACAACGTTGATGGGTTTTACGATTTTCTTTGTGTGTTTCTTGATGATGCTCGGAGAAATGGGTTCGTGTCAAAACCTTTAAAAGAACTCCTCTTCACTGCCAGAACTGCTCCAGATCTAATTGACCAACTCATAGCCTATGAACCGAAAGTTGACCCTATCATTTCAAAGATAAATAAATGGTCCGAGGACGATCGTGGTAAGAAGCGTCGAATTAATCTGGATCTTAACCTGTAATTTTCCTGTAGAATTTCAGCTAACCAGGTATTATTTTCTAAACTCTTCTTCTACTGTTTAAGACATTGGGGACAATGTCTCATTTAGGTTTGGGGGTGAGGTATAGTTAATAGTACTTGTTTTTGTATTGTGTTTTTTATTTTTAGTCCAAAATTTTTCGAAAAATACAAAAAAAAAAATGAAAAATTTTCAAAAATTACAAAATATTTTGCATTTCTGTGTTTATTTTAACTAAAAAGGTGAAATTGGTAAGAAATAGCCGAGTAAGGAGTCTCCACTCTTGAGACATATTTCAAGCCATTATTTCGAAATAAGTTATCTTTTGTTTATTTCCTTTTGAATTATTTAGTTTGTGAATTCTCCATAATACTGACTAAAAATGAATCTTCATATTCTCAGTTGACAGATATTATCAACATGCATAGTAACATACAGACATGAGTTGTAATTGAAAAGTTTGTAATATTCCGTACTCTAGTTTAATTGGAGGAAGCATCTATACATAGTTATGGAATAAAAAAAAAAAATTCTGATGTACAAAAATAAAGTATCTAAGATCCGGGTTATTAAGTCTGTAAGGGTGTTTTAACACCTAGTGCCCTAAAACCAACTGGTTTGGGAGTCATTGGCCCAAAGCTCGTTACATGGATCGAAGATGCTACAAAAAATATATTTATATCTGAAGTCTGAGTAATTAAGTTCGTAGGGGTGTTTTAACACCTCGTGCCCTAAAGCCAACTGGTTTGGGAGCCACCAACCAAAGCTCGCTACATAGACGGAAGGTATTGTATATAAATAAAAAGTCAAAATTCCGAAAAAGCAAAGAAAAAAAATCAGAAAAATCAGAAAAATTATTCCATTGCTACAAAAAGGTGTGAAACCTGATAAAACTTTAGGACAAAAATATTACTCTCTTATCAACTGCACTTATGACTGTTGTGGGCAAAAATGAGTTGTTTAATATTATGTTGACTGTGTATATGAAGAAAGGTAAAAATAATCAGAGAATTTACTTATTTAGTAATTTAGAATGAAACAAAACAACTAGTAACTTGGAGTAGAAGTTTCACCTGATTAGTCACTTACTTCTTTATTCTCTTTTCTCTTGTCTTTTTGCTTTTGTGTGCATTAGTTTTACTACCTTTTTACTTTTGTAAAATGTTTGTGGGTATCATTGCTGTAAACCCTCACGAGACTACAACTCGTCCACTAGGGACACCTAGGGGTTTAAAGGCTTGTTGCATATGCTAAATGCAACCGTGATACCTACGAAAGTGGCTTAGTTAATTTTATTTCTTTATGATTATTTTCTGTTTTGCTCGAGGACTAGAAAAATGTTAGGTTGGGGGTGTGATAAGTGGTATTTATATCACTATTTACACTCATTTGACCTAATGTTTGTATTATTTCTCGAGATTTATGAACGTTTTGATGTGTTTTGTTGTTATTTTGCAGATAAATAAAATTGGATAGCACTGGAGGCAATTTGGGGCAAAACCGGACAAAAAAGCGTCGACAGGGATATTTTAGTCTTTTCCGCGTCGCGACGCCAAGACCTTGCGCGTCGCGACGCCCAGAATGCGCCGGAATTGCTAACTTGCGCCGTGGACACATGGACTAATCAGAGAATTTTTGCTAACATGCGCCGCTTGCTAAAATGCGCCGATCATGCTATCTTACGCCTGCCACGTGTCGCCATCACAACGGAGATGCTAATGTGCGCCGTTGCCACGTGTCGAGATCTCACGAGCCGACAATCGCCCTCCACATCATCAGTGTGACGTCAGCAATGACGTCATGAACAGTGCCATCATCACATCAGCGTGACCTAAGCAATGACGTCATGAACAGTGCCACGTCATCGGATAAGATCTGACTCTTAAGCCGCCTCGCCACGTGTCAAGCAGAGAATGGGCCACGTTTCACTGTACCCAGCGTCGCGACGCTGAACCCCTGGCGTCGCGACGCTGGAACCTTACTCGCGCCTATAAATAGAGCTCGAAATTTCTGATTTCAGTGTACCATTCCCTTCTCTTATTTGATTAAATAGGGAATTCTTCTCTCTCTAAGTTTCGTTTTAATTTTTAGTTTTTACTTTTGTAATAATTTTAATTACTTTTTGTAATAATAGTAATTTACTTTCTTATTTTACAGTTTTTACTATTCACTATGATGAGGTAATTTCCTCCCAGCTAGGGTGAAAGGTAATTATTTTACTATTGCTATTGCTATTTAGATTAATCTCCCTTAAAAATGATATATTTACTATTTAAAATACTGTTTAATAAAGGATACCGCTATATTGGTCGGTTGGCAATTCAATTTAATCTGGTTTAAACCTGACTAATAAAGGATACCGCTATATTAGTCGGTTGGTAAATTTATTTTCTGTTGGTTTGAACCTGATTAATCAAGGATACCGCCAGATTGGTCGGTTGGTAAATTTATTTTGGTACCGCCTTTATGGCTGGATTATGGACAAATATTACCGCCTATATGGCTGGTTGGACTTAATTTGACTTAATCAGGATACCGCCAGATTGGTCGGTTGATTAAATAATATCACAAGTTTATATATTATTTTATTGGGAGATATCTAAATTAGTAATAGTAAAAGTAATTCCTTTTACCTTAGCATTCATTTTTATTGTTTTTACTTTTCAGTATTTATTTTTACACCGCAATTACTTTTCAGCAGTTTATGTCTTTTATTTTCAAGTTTTTACCAGCCCTAGCTATGTGTCATAACTAAGTTAATATCTGGTGTGATGAAATTCAATGTCACGGGTTTATAAGGGTTAGATTATAATTTGGGTATATAAAGATTATTTATTGAGTCTTAATCTTAATGCTCTTTAATTAACTGGCCATTAATTAAATTGATTAGGTAAACTTAAAATGAACTAGACATAGGGATTTTAAGTTTAAGACCTTAGATTCAATAGCCCACATCTTCCTTAAGGATAGATAACCCTTTCAATAGATTTCCTTACAGGATAGGAATATACCTGTCGGGCGGGGGTAGCCATAATTGGAACTTAATCATAATGAATCTAAGTAATTTGGTTGACATAGACATATGGTTCAATTGATTATACTAGGTATTTGTAATTGACCATCGGAAGAGGCTGTTACATAATTAGTGATCCAGGTTAATAAATCAATATATTACCCAATTATAAAATAACCGCTTTATCTTTAAATAATATTGGAATAAATCACAACCCTAGATAGTTTTAATATTGAATTTCTTAAAATCTACCTTCAAACAATTTTATTTTATGTCTTTAAATTTAGAATCGTCGCTATTTCAAATCAATTAAACAACCTGTTAGATACTAGTAATCATTTACCTCATAAAATTAATAACTTAGGTATTAAGTCCTCGTGGATCGATACTTTTTATACTACTTGAACGATACGTACGCTTGCGTTATACGTGTGTGTTTACGCCGGTCACGTGCCGATCATACTCGGGTGACCATTCTTGGCTACAGGTCGAACCATTATTGATGTACAAAAAGGAAACTAACCATGAGGGTACATGACCAAGAAGTAAAATTCAATGGTTTCAAAGCCTGAATTTCCCGGATGACGAAAAGAATGAGGAATTTTTCAGACTTGATGTAATACATAGTTACCATCCAGAATTCTGATGAAAGGAAAAGTTCTACTGACAACTTAAATCATGTCAACGCTTGTGGAGCCTGAAGATAAAGCGTCTTGTGCATTAATGACGCAGATTCTTGCACTACAAGCAACAGAAGAAAGACAATTCCACCAGCTCAAAAATTGGAAGAATTTCACATACAACCTTTTGAGAATGCCAAATTGTACAAAGAAAAGGCCAATAAGAGACATGGTGAGAACTTAGTGCGCATACAACTGGAACCAGGGCAGAAGATACTGTTAAACAAATCAAGGGTGAAACTCTTCTCATGGAAGCCAAAATCACGGTGGTCAGGTCCATTCCTAATCACCAAGGTTTTACCAGATAGATCCGTTGAGATACATGATCCTGACTCCAACAAAACATTCAAGGTTAAAAACAAGCATGTCAAGCACTACTGGGGAGAATCATTTGAGTGACAAAAAGAAAGTGTCACACTTTCAGATCCAGCCTAACGTTCGAGAAGTCACGTCTAGCTGACGACGTTAAACTTAGCGCTCGCAGGAGGCAACCCATGCATTTTATGTATATATTGTGATCTGGTGTGTTTTATTTTTGTGTGTTTAATTTTTGCAGGTAAAGTCTTTTCACAATGGAAGAAGTTCTCGCAAATCTTCACAAGCAATTTCCTTCTCTCCCTTAAAAATCTATGATGAAAGTCTACAAAGCTCGCTTGGAACAAATGAGACTACTGATGATCAAAGGTATTCCATCTGACATTCGTTGGATTATTGAAGCACGGGTCCGATTGGCAGGTGAGTCTTCTGACTCTTTTATTTCACATTTGTCTGGTTTAGGAAGGAGTACATATCCTAAAAAGAGAAGAGCTAAAAGAATGTGTGTATGATATAAATGTGCTCATATGTTTTGTATTACTCGTTGTCTTTCTTTAGCAATGGTGTCTGATAATCGTGAATATAAGATTAATTTCATTAGGGATGGCTTGAGTAAGGAGTCTTTGGATGATATATCTAAAACTCTTGAGACGCATCTCTGTGGATATGTGTATCACGAAATTCGCGTGTTATATACACAATTCCAAAGAGAAAGACAACAGTTAAGTCTTGGGAATCTGACTTAAAAAGACCCTGTTTGCCAATTTATAAGAAAATTGGATGGGAAGCTTGTTCCTGACGCATAGACGTCAATCAAGCTGTTACTTTCTTGTAAATATTATATCTCTTTGTCTTTTCCTAATAATTGTGATTTGTTTTGTTGTTTTCTTTTACTTTTCTCCGACAGGATCCAGACCCTTTCTGACCTTTCACGATTTACTGTTTTGCTACTGATCGTTCTTTGGAAGATACTAGTGCTATTATTACTCATCCATTTTTCAGGTATTATAAATTCAACTCATCTTTGCACTTTTGAAGGTATCTAGATTTGAGAAAAGAAACATACATAAAATGAACGCTACTTCAAGAAGATGAGTTGTAAATATCTGTGTCTTTTGTGGTACTGTAGGCATTGTATTTTTACACATTAGCTCAATGATGAGTCTCGTATGGAGGCAACTACCTCTTTAGTCATGAAAGTAGCGGGAAACGGACGTTGGAAGGGTAAAGTTGGAAAATGGAATTTTTGTTGGATTTAACCTCGTTGTTTAGCTTCAGTTGCTTGTTGGACTTCCGTTTCAAAGCTCATCTTAGGCCCAAAACCCCCATAGACCACCTACCAAACCCAAACCAAACCCAAATACCCAAGTCAAACCAAATCCATGCCCAAGGGAGAGTGATTCACGCCCATATGTTCCTTATTTAGGTAAATAGATATTTAATCACATGTTCAAATCAAATAAAATCCTTACCTAAATAAAAGAAATCAAATCAAATCCCTACCAAATCAATTCCAATCACAAATCCAAATTAGGAGATCTATTCCTTATTAGAAACCAATTAGGAGATTCTCTCCTACTCAAATTAGGAAAGTCTTCTCTCTTTGCCTATAAAAAGAGGCCTTCACCCCCATTCACAACCCTAGCACACATACTTCCCCAAGCACGTCCCAAACACTTTCTCAAGCCTCCTTGCACGTCCAAAAACCTCCTTGAAGCCTCCATTGCCAAATCATTAAACCTAAGCACCCTCCATTGCCGCATCTTTCATCCTTCACCAACACCCTTCACGCCTAAGCCCCTTTCACTGCCCTCCATTGCCGAATTTTAGAGTCACCATTCACAACCCTAAAACACACCAAAATAAGCCTCAAATAAAGCCCTAAATTCGCACTAAACACTCTCCAAACACAGCCCCATTCGCAGCCCCAAAACAGTCCCCAAAGACGCCCCCACTGCACCTTGAACTGCCGCAATCTTCACCTTATGTTCTGGTCAGTTTTGGCTGCGACTTTAGCCAGCAAAACAGCCCTAAAATCACCTAGAAAACCCCTAAAAAATCTCCATAAAGTTTCCCTAAAAAACCATTAAAAACGCAACCCCCTAAGCCACAAAAAACACTCAAAACAGTCCACTAAATCACCAAGACAGTGACCTGAAACGTAGCAGCGAAACAGCAGTGAAACGGACTTGAAACAGCAGCACGAGCATCAAAGCAGCGAGGAAAGACATTGAGTAGACAAATCGGAAAAGCATCGGATCAATCTCCCTTCTAACGGACGTGTAACGCCCTTTCTTAGACGACAAAAGAGGTTAGACCTGAGGGCACCCTTTTTTACTTATCTTCTTTATTTTTGTTTATTTATCTTGATATATAATTGCATGAGAGTCGTTTGAGGCATGATGTGATTGTTGGATGAGCGGGATATGTGTTCCATTTTGTGGTACATCGGATGGAAACCCGGACATAAATTCCATAGCCGATTCCGAATGGACGGTAATATGGTCTGCACTCGGGATACAACGCCACGTACCGCTTAAGATACACATATCTCGTCTCATCCAAATTTGTATTTGAGCATGTTATAGTTCGTAGGTGTTTATTTATTGTTTAAAGCATGATTTAGTTTAGTTCATTATTAAACTTTCAAAGCATGATTATGTTATTTAGGTATGTGTTTTCTTTATTCCTTATACATGATGTTTTGTTTAGTTTATGTTAATGTTTAATTAGTTATTTATTTATTTCGGTTTAATGGTTCAATATGCTCGTTGTGTTGCATTGCGTGTTTGTTGTTTAAAGATTTATTTTCAAGCATGCAAACTTAGATTAGGAGTTAGTTAGATGAAAGCATGTTAGATCTAAATACCCTTGAGCATGAATGTTGAATAGATTCGGTTAATTTATTGCACAAATCATATCATCACAAGTGACATAAGTAAGGGACCATTCCGAACCCATTGTTTGAGGTCTTCCCTTGCGAGGGTGAGTGCGGCCTTAAATCTTTGTCCCGGTTCACACCGGGTGGCGACTCCATGTTATTTCGTACTCCCAACTAGGCCGCGAGCCTAGAACATCGTCGCCCAGGTTCTGTTGTCTACAGGTACTAGTGTTAGTACTAAGCCACAATATGTAGCAGCATCACAAGAATTGGGACGAGTCATAGCTGAGAAGAATATGCATCTAGTATATGGTGGAGGCAGTCTTGGATTAATGAGGATCATTTCAAAGGCCCTACATGATGGAGGCAGTCAAGTTCTGGAATCATCCTAAAACCCTTGGCAGAGGCGAATCTTATAGGATCATCAAACTGAGAAGAACTGATTGTGCCAGGTATGTCTGAATGATTGGTGGAAATGATTAACCGTGCTGATGCTTTTATTGCTTTGCCAGGTGGCTTGGGTACATTGGAGGAGATTTTTACAGTGCTATATTGGGCAAACTTGAACATACACCAGAAACAAATTGGATTGTTCAACGCAGATGGATTTTATGATTTTCTTTGTGTATTTCTTGATGATGCCCGGAGAAATGGGTTCGTGTCAAAACCTCTGAAAGAACTCCTCTTCACTTCCAGAACTGCCCAGGATTTAATTGACCAAATCTTAGCCTTCGAACCATAGATTGACCTTATCATTTCAAAGATAAAATGGTCTAATGATGATCGTGGTAAGAAGCGTCGAATAAATCTGGATCTCAACCCTTAATTTCCTTTTTAGATGTAGAATTTCAGCTAACCAGGTACTATCTTTTGAACTCAGCTTCTACTTTTTAAGACATTGGGGACAATGTCTTATTTAGGTTTGGCGGTGGGGAATAGTTAATTAGTATCTTGTTTGTATGTTATTTGTATGTTGTTTTTAGTCCAAATTTTTTCGAAAAATACCAAAAAAAATTGAAAAATTTTACAAAAATCAAAAAAATATTTTGTGTTTTTTTAATTTGATTAATCAGGTGAAATTGGTGTGAGATAGCTGTGTGTAAGGAGTTTCCACTCCTGAGACGTATCTCAAACATATTTCGGAATAAGTTAATTATTGTTTATTTCATTTTAAATTATTTAATTTCTGAATTCTCCATAAATCTCACTAAAAAAGAATATTCATATGCTCAGTTGACATGTATTATCAACATACATGGTAACATACGGACATGAGCTGTAATTGAAAAGCTTGTAATATTCAGTGCTCTAGTTTAATTGGACGAAGCATCTCAAAAAGCGATGGGATAAAAAAAATCAAAAAGAAAGAAAAAATCAAGAAAAATTATTCCATTGCTGCAAAAAGGTGTGAATTCTGATAAAACTTTAGGACAAAAATATTACTTTCTTCTCTCAACTGCACTTGTGACTATTGTGGGCAAAATGAGTTGATTAATATTTTGTTAGCTGTGTATATGGAGAATGGTAAATATAATCGGAGAATTACTTATTCAGTAGTTTAGAAAGAAATAACCAACTAGTAACTTGGAGTAGAGTTTCACCTGTTTAGTAATTAACTTCTTTATTCTCTTTTCTCTCGTCTTTTTGCTTTTGCTTTTGTATCATTACTGTAAGCCCTCACGAGACTATAACTCGTCCACTAGGGACACCTAGGGGTTTAAAGGCTTGTTGTATATGCTAAATGCAACAGTGATCCCTACGAAAGTGGCTTAGCTTAATTTTATTTTTATGTTATTTTATTTTTGTGTTTTGCTCGAGGACTAGCAAAATGTTAGGTTTGGGGGGTGTGATGAGTGGTAAATGTATCACTGTTTCCCACTCATTTGACATAATATGTTTTATAGATTTTTGAGTTTTGTGAATATTTTGATGTGTTTTGTGTTATTTTGTAGATAAATAAAGTTTTAGGACATTCTGGAGGTGATTTGGGGACAAAACAGTAAAAAAAGAACATAAAAGGGCAAAAATGTAATTTGGCGCGTCGCGCCGCGCAGGTTACGTCGCGACGCCTAATGTGCGCTGCCGTGTGCTAACTTGCACCGCTTCATGCTAAGATTCACCGTGCCACGTGTCAAAATTTGAGAAGTCTGCTAACATGCGTCAGATGCTAACGTGCTTCTGCGACGTGTCAACATCAGAGGAGATCTGCTAACGTGCACCGTGTCATCATCCTATGGTGCTGACAATCGCCATCGCCACGTGTCATCCACATGGCAGCCACGTAGACGTCCACATCAGCAACATGCCAAGTCAATGTGCCACGTCATCGCCACATCATCATCATCCAATCATTGCATGCCACGTGCCGTAATCCTATGGTGCCGAAAATCCACATCGCAACGTCATCGCCACATCAGCACAATCATTCACCTCTCAGCCGCCTCTGCCACGTGTCACCTTATCCACTTGCCACATGTTGAACTCTCCGCAAGCCACGTCGCAAATCGCGCGCGTCGCGTTGTGCAAGGAGTTCGCGTCGCGACGCGCGACACCTAGTGACGCCTATAAATTCAGCTCGAAATTTCAGTTTCAGATGTAACTTCCTCTCTGAATTCTCTGATGTAAATAGAGAGTTTTGTATCTAGTTTATTTTAATTTCAGTTTTGTAATTAATTTTAATTACTTTCTGTTAGGGGTGCTCATAGGGTCGGGTCGACCCGCGACCCGACCCGACCCGCAAACAACCCGACCCGACCTGGTCGGGTTTAGCAATTTTAAAATTCATTTTCGAGTCAATTTGGACCCGACCCGAAATGTCGGGTCGGGTCATGGGTTTAGTTCAGAAAAGTCAGGTTAGACCCGACCCGACTCGAAGTAAATGATATATATATATATATATATATATATATTTAATGATACTTTGTTGACAGACATAAGTTTAGCTGAAGTGGCAGGGCCTTCTTTTAGTCTTAAAAAAGGTCCAGGTTCGAATCCCCTCAACACTTTCGAAATTTTTATTTTTTAAACAAAAATATTTATAATTATAATATATATATATTTTATGATATGATTTTACCTAAAACTAATTGTTGCTAGAGTGGCAAAGTGTGTACTTGGTGTTCAAGAGGTCCCAAGTTCGAATCTTCTCTTCCACAATTTCAAATTTTTTTTTCTTTCATTAAAAATGAAAATGGTATTGCTGGCGCTGGGAATCGAACCTACGATTCCCAACATATCATTTACAGCTTTTGCCAATTCAGCTACGGACGCATATTGTAAAATTTGGATAAAAAAAATATATTATATATTTTGTAACAGTAATTTACTTTATGTAATAGTAATTTACTTTTTCAATTTTTACTATTCAACATGAGGAGGTAACTTCCCCCTGCTAGGGTGAAGGTAAAACATTTATTTCTGCTATTTAGATTAATCTCCCTTAATTATAATATATTTTCTATTTAAAATTTGACTTAACAAGGATACCGCTATATTGGTCGGTTGGTAATCAATTATAATCTGGTTTTAACCTGACTAAACATGAATACCACCTGGTTGGTCGGTTGGTAATTACCGCCTATATGGCTGGTTTATGGAAAAATTGTGATACCGCCTTTATGTTCGGTTGTACTTAATCTGCCTAATCAGGATTACCGCCTATATGGCTGGTTGGTAATATCACACAAGTTAATATATTATATTCATGGAGATATCTAAAATAGTAGTGATAAAAGTAGATCCTTTAGCCCTAGCATTTTCTTTTATTGTAATTTTATTTATTTACTTTTCAACATTTTACTTTTTGTCTTTTATTTTTTAAGTTATACTAGCCATAGTTATGTGTCGTAACTAAGTTAGTTATCTGGGGTTGTGATGAATTCCAATATCACCAGTTTATAAAGGGTTATTTTATAGTTTGGGTAATATAAAAGGTTTATTTATTAAGTCTTAAACTTAATGCTTATTGTTAACTGGCCATTAATAAGATTGATCTGCTAAACTTAAAATGAACTTGGAAAAGAGATTTTAGGTTTAAGACTATAGACTCAATACACGATCTTCCTTGAGGATAGATAACCCATTAATATATTTCCTTACATGATATGAATATACTTTTCGGGCGCGGGTAGCCATAATTGGAACTTAATCTTAATGAATCGAGGTAATTTGGTTGACATAGACATATGGTTCAATTGGGTTATACTGGTTATTTGCATCTGACCATCGACAAAGGCTTTTGCATAATTTCGTGTTCTAGGTTAGTAAACCGATATATTACACAAACGTAAAATAACCACTTCATCTTTAAAAAGATATTGGAAGAAATCACAACCCTGGATAGTTTTATAAATTTGAATTTTCCTCAACCTACTTTCACGTAATTTTATTTACTTATTTTTAAGTTTAAAGTCATCACCCAGTCAATCAATCAATCTATAAGATACTAGTAATCATTTGGCCTCATAAAAATTAATAGCTTAGGTTTTAAGTCCTCATGGGATCGATACTTTTTATACTACTTGAACGATACGTACGCTTGCGTTATACGCTTGTGATTTCGCACCGGTCAAACACTCATGTGAAGATATGTGAAGAAAGCCTCAATGTAGGTGAACATGAGGCTTCTCAAAATCTGTGGCACTAGAGCCTCGGTGACATGAGTTAAAGAGGGTTGTCTACCTTGACAAAGAGGTTGGGGCGGATGTGCAACCCCTAGGGTCGGATCGGTACCCCACACAGTGAAAATAGGTCTAAACCATGTATATCAAGTATGGGTGTAATTTTAAATAATTTAATGAAATACTATATTCCATTGCGAGTGTATAAGAAAAAACTGGGGCTGAATCAGAGTCTGGAAGCTCAAGAACGGAAGAAAACAAGATTCGGCTAATTTCTTCCGATCTTCCCTAAACACTTCCAAAACACCCAAAATTAATTTTAGCATCAAAACCAACATCATAGAATAAAAATCATATTTTTCAAAATATCAAAATTTTTTACAAAAACATAAATTTACTTTAAATACGCATATGCGTAAATTTTGAATCCAAAACACAAACCAAATTAGAATCCCACAATGAAGTGACTCGTGGACAATACTAGGTCACCTAAAGGTGGTCAAGTGATTCTAGAATGGTAGCCTTAGCTCTAAGCTAATATCTACAGTTCCAAAATCTAATTTTATGTCTATGTCTTATATAAACATTTTGACCTAACTACAAGCATATTGTGTTTATACTTCCAAAGCATCCTAACAAAATTAATTAGCCTAATTTCAAAATTATATACCTAATACATAATTCATCACTATATGTCTCAGTAATGAAAAACTCAATAATGAAAAACATAGCTTTTGGAGAAGATCAAACTTACCTAGCAAGGTTGATTCAAAGATTCAATCTACTTCTCTTTGTTGAAATGTTGTGGAGAAAATTCAAAGTTAGCAAGCTTGACTCCAAGATCCAATCTTGATGCCAATGCTAGCAAGCTTGACTTCAAGATCCAATCTTGATTTCTCCTAATTGAAATGTTGTAGAGATCTCACACAGATTCTCTAAACACTTCTCTAACTTAGGCTAATTTCTCTAATTCTTTCTTGTATTTAGCTTTCTTAAGCTTGATTAAAACTTTTGCTCAAGCTTGCTATTTATAAGAAAACTTAAACAATTTATAATTAATAAATGTTCTAATAAATTTTTATATAGGCTTAATCTAATTTGTCCAAATATGTATAATTAGGTGTGACTAATCACCTCTGTCTACCACTTTGATTTAATCCAATTAAATCAAGACTAAGTTTAATTAATGAATTAGTTACATATGTCCACTTTGATTTAATCCAATTAAATCAAACCAAAAACACCTATAATAACATACTTACAATTACCATAATATCCTCAAATTGTAGAGATAATTATGAAATTACGACAAATCTCTAGTGTAAATATTGAATTAATCCAATTAGGTCAAAGTAAATAATCAATGTTATCCAATAACACTTGATTATCTTATTTGATAATTATAATATCAAATATTATCTTTTATAAAAATAATCGGCTACCCAAGTGCTCAACGAGTACACTTCATATTGTGAGTTTCTCTAAGTCCAACACGTTCGTCATATAAGCCTAGCTAATATGTATGCAATTCTGCCACCTCTGAATTCACGAAGAACATGAACGACCTTTTTAAACTATACAAGTCGAAATCATCACATATGTTTATCAATCCATTAGTCGTAGGCTATCCGAGTTGTGTTTAAGAGAAATAAAATACACCGTCAAGTTTCCGAGGTGCACATTTCATGTTGACATATCCACGATTCTTTACAACTAATACGATCCACCCTAGGTGATCGATTTTGGCCAAAGTATTTAAGATTCATGACTTACTCACATGGAGATCTAAACCCCTTATGGTACACATATGAGCTGATGGATTCTATCTTGATACGCACTTGATTAATGAGTGCATCGGTCCACACCCAACGAACATCTAGAGGCCAGACCATGAAAGGTTTGTGACATATATGACATCAAAGTGTGAATGATCTCACATAAAATTAATGTTATCATATAATCAAGGATTACATATACTACTCGACTCGATGAGATTCCTATTGGCGGTGGTGTGTATTTCCAACTATTAGGAATCACTTGTGAGTCATTCAGTATTTGGTCCAATCAATACCCACAGGTCTATACGAGCTTCTAAAGCTCATGGTACATCGGGTTAAACCATTGGAGCTCCAATTCCGATATACACTATGTGCTAGTCTTTTAGGTTATAAGAATTAGACCGTATTCCAAAACCAAAGACTAGGAATATATATACTTTAAGAATATATATAATAGTAATATTATCTCAATATCAGATCACCTATTGTCTAGTATTACTACAAGACTGTTCTAAGGTCGATGTCATTCTTAGCATATTTATACATCTATCTAATATGTATAATGACATTACCATTAATAAGGTTTGAAATGAAAATGTAGTTATTTTATTAATAAATAATAAAATGTACAATACATTATTCGGATTGGCGCTCCAATCACCAACTCCAACAAACTCCCACTTGCTTAGTGCCAATCTGGATGGTACTGCAGTCTCATCTCTTTGTGGGATATATTGTGGTATACCCATCTCCCACTCACTATTTTAAAGTGTAAGGTTTCTATCTCACTAGTATCTTATGAATCTTAGTTTATGCTCGACTAAAGTCATAACCTTATTAATACTAGTTGATGATTTAGTGATCTAACCAATTTTAACTCTTAAAATATTTTTCACTAATCCCGATTAGTCTATACTAATCAATTAACTTAATTAAACTAATTTAATCAAGTTGCTTTAGTGATCTAATCAATTTAACTCTTAAATTATTAGTCCACTAATAGGTTTTAAAATTTAAAATTCAACAAACGGACCAAATGTCATTAAACCATTTTATTGATAAAAACACATTATTTATTCCAAAGGTATGTGATATTGTATCCCGAGTACAGACCATATTACCATCCATTCGGAATCGGCTATGGAATTTACGTCCGGGTTTCCATCTGATATACTAAGGAAAATAATGTACTCATAAGGTCCATTTGTTTCTAAAACTTGAATTCACAATTTTTAAACCTTTAAACAAATTAATCTTATTAATCTGTTTGCATGCATCTCATATTCTTATTTAACTTTTAAATTACATAAAATCATATTTTATGACTAGAATATCATGCATATCTAGATGTTATGGCGTGTGAAAATGCAAGAGTATGCACCCTAGGTTATATGACATGTTAATAAATAATTTTAAAAAAACATACATATACCCAGGCATGGGCGTCGCGATGCCCACAATTCTAGTAGCTGGAATTGTCTCAGCTCTGGGTCGTGTCGCGATGAGAGGGAGCCTGCATCGTCACGCGATCGAGGCAGTAGCCTCCAGTAGCTGCGAATGTGTTGCGCATCGCGACGTGTTAAGGTTCCATGATTGGAAATTGCAAAAACATACACATATCAAATTGTGTTGACCGTACTCTTATTTTTCTATACTAATCTAATTAGTAAAATAAATCCAAGGCATCCATTGGTCTTCAAATCTTGTTCCATGGAGTGTTATTGAGTTCTTCGTGGAATTTCTCCGTCAAAAGCCCTTCGCGGCATCGGCTCATCCAAATTACAAATAGGGTTACATAATGTACTTATTACAAAGGAAATAAACTTACAACACTTGAAAGAATATGACCTTATGGTCTTACATTTCCAATGCTAAAAACAAGAGCCAGAAAAATTATCGATCAACGCAATACATTCATCACATGAATCAAAAGTAAACATTAATCACATGAACATTAAAATCATTCATCTCATGAATCTAATTGTGCCTACTCATCACAACATGCATTTTAATAATCTATATCTCATATAAATTATTAAAACTAAAATGAGAAGGGTTAAGAAAAATTTTCAACCTTAAGCTCTGATACCAATTGTAGGAAATGACTTTCCTTAGCGCGGTGGAAGTTGCTTGTGTGGGCACCGGCTCCGGTATAGATCTTTAAAATTTTCTTTGCTTTATCCCTTTATTGTAGTAGCCGAAATCAATCCTTTGATGTCCAACATTTGGATCAACCACTCGATCTTCCGAACTATGACTCAAAACCAACAAACCGAAGTGTGGACTTCACTCACAAAGATTAAACTCTAAACAATTTAGAGAATAAAGATGTCACAATAGTGTTTGGCTTTTGGAATTTCAAACACTCTTACAACACTTGTGAATGCTTGAACTCTCTCTATTTTCTCTCATTTACACTTGTGTGAATGAATGCAAAATGTTAACTGTAGACACTGTATTTTTACATACAGCTCAATGATGAGCCTAGTATGGAGGCACTACCCGATAAGTCGCGGAAGTCAAGGGAAACGCATGCCGGAAGGGAAAATTCAAAAAAAATTAATAGCTTGTCAAATTTAAATTCACTGGTTAGCCGCGGGTTCGCTTAGTAGATTCTTTTTTTAAACATTAATCTTAACCCTAACCCTAATACACCACTATAAAACAACAACTAAACCAAACCCTAATCCCCTGGACACTTCACGCAGCCTCCACCTCTCTCAATCTTCACGACAAAAAAATGAAACCCTAAATCTCTCGACTCCACCTTCTCTCCAACCGCTCTTCTTCCCAAACAACTCATGACAAAAATCAAACAAAAATAAACCCTAAACACTCATCCTCACTCTCGGCAGAAGCAACTCGGTTCCTCTCTCATCTCTCTACCTCTCGCCCTCTCTCCTCTTTTCCTCAGAAACTCACGGCACTTCAAAAAAAGAAACAAAAGTCAAACCCTAAGACACTTTCTCTCACCTCACGCCCTTCACTAAAACACAAACCAACTACTACCCTAGAAGACACTCACGGCACATAATCAAACACAAAACTCACGGCAATACCAGCCCAAAACCAAGCCAAGAACGTGAACAACTGATTGAGCGCATACTACAAACCGACTTACACGAGAAGCCACAACTAACCCCATGCAACCACAATGAAACACAGGCCACGCGAAGACCTTAGCCACACACACGCCATCACCAAAACGTAGCAGCCCTAACCGACAACAACCAGCAGCCCTCCATCGACTGCTCACAAATGAACAAATAAATCATTCAACAAAGACCCTTAGCCAAGACACCACTCACATAAAACACACACATGCACTTTAACACACACGGCCTTCTCTCTCGTTGACACACAAACCAGCCACCCACCTTCTTGGCTCCACGTGAAAACAACAACGCACAAAACAACAGCCCTATATCACCAAAAACACCCCAAATAGTGAGTAAAACAGCCACCAAACGTGAACCCTAAAACAATAACAGCCCATTGACCGATCCCTAAACAACAAACAAATAACCCTAAAACAGTCCCCTAAAATAGTGAACAAATAACCCTAAAAATAGCCCCCTGACCGAACCAGCAACCAACGTGAAAAACAGTCCAAAAAATAGTCCCAAAAATTATCCCAAAACTAGCCCAAAAAATCATCCGAAAATAGTAGTAGAAAATGCAGGAAAACAGCGGGTAAAAATAGAGAAAACAGTGAGTGAAAACAGCGAATCAGCGAACCAGAAAAAATAGCAGAAACGTTAACCCTTCCGGTGACGTCCCAACGTACTCCCGAGAAGTGACTTAAAAGGTAAGACCTGAGGGTACCCTTTGTTATATTTTATTTTTTTGTCCTGGAAATGGCATGCTTGGTTGGACGTGAAATATGTCCAACAGGGCATGCGAAGTCCTACATTGAAAACGGCCAAAATATTTGGTCACATATTTATTATTCTGCATTTATTTTGTGTTATTTATATTTCTTGTTATTTCGCGTATTTGTCTCTTCGGTTATTTATTGTTATATAAGTTATCATATTTCATGTATGTCAACATTGGGTTAATGATTACGTTGTGTTAATGCTTGAGTGTTGCCTCTCGTGGTATATCGGATGGAAACCCAGACATAAATTCTGTAGCCGAATCTGAATGGACGGTAGTGCGGTCTGTACTTGGGATAAAACTCCACGTACCGCTTGAGACACATTCACGCATGTGTTTATGTCATTTTAGATACCACTTTGGTAATCTTCGTTCGAACGCGTTTCTGAACGCTACTCAAATGCATGCATTCTACTTTACCATGCATCATATCCCGTACCGTTCGAACGCATTTCCGAACGCTACACGAACACGCATACAATTATCTTGTATGTTTTGCATACGACTTGGTTATATTATTGCATAAATCCTTTCATTACAATTGGCATAAGTAAGGGACCATTCCGAACCCAACGGTTTGAGGTCTTCCCTTGCGAGGGGTGTGTTGGACAATTATGACCTATAACATAACTATTTGTAAAAAACATGGTGTTGTTGTACAAATTAACTATGTGACAAATGAAATTGCTCTTTTATCATTTGTAATTGGATTACCAAGATATATAAATTACAAAAGTCCATATGATTAGTACCAGATTAATAAGATATGAGACAATATTAATCCACTAAGGTTTAATCAATAAATATCCTAGTCGTAGTATTATCGAGACTGGACATCGATAATGCGAAATAGACTAGTATTGCACTTGTGCGCGTTGTGGGAGCATAACAGAATAGTTCTCATATATTTAAGTATTGGATACTTATGCAAGTGTGATAGGTGGTTGTGTTTACCGATGGTACGAGAACAGCTTCGCTCTGGATAGACCCCTCGGAATCCCATTGGTAGTATTACTATATGTCTATAGGAATCCGAATCAGGGTAGGTGTATTTGGTCTTAACTTGAGACTTGCATCGCTAATACTTACGACAATCAATATACTTTGGTTTTGGT
Organism: Zanthoxylum bungeanum; assembly: GCA_019454045.1. Taxonomy (NCBI): domain Eukaryota; kingdom Viridiplantae; phylum Streptophyta; class Magnoliopsida; order Sapindales; family Rutaceae; genus Zanthoxylum; species Zanthoxylum bungeanum. Next base: position 81,824 of record SKCR01051679.1, on the reverse strand, counting down.
CGTCCGGGGCTTTAACAGGTTCTGTGTACGCCTCTTCTGGGTATATTGAGAATCGTAGTGTATTGGGTGTGATGTCAAGATGGAAGTATCACTTCAGTCATATGGAGATGATAATCACATAGGATACGGAACTAGTACTCTTAAGTACTGCATTCATTGGGATAATATGACTAGGTCATGATTATCCGATTATAGAGACTAGTTACCAGAGATCCGATATATGCTTCGTACGGGGCAGACACAATTCCAGCCCCAGGCCTAGCATGTGACATTCGATACTGGATCGCAATCCGTAATACTACATATACTACGCCTGACACAGATTACATATTCCTTAAAAGAATATTTCTGGAGAATTGGGTAGGCACAGTACTTTGCTAGAAGCCAACCATGTCTCCTAAATCGGTAAGAACGTAGTACGAGGTACTCACATGTTCGGATAGTCGGACAACAGGATTTACTGCCAACATATCCAGTGATCTCATGGGTCGCTTCCTGAAGATTCACCGATGACGTATGACTCAGACATAATTAATCTGGGATTAATTAAAAGAGAGATAAAATTAATATAGGATTAATTACGTAGAATTTTATCTGGGGAGACCTAGTTGTGGGCCATCTTTCGCCGGTGAGAGCCATTGTCTACACTCTTGCGAACCCACCCATAGACCGGGTTTGTATGGTTAAAGTAACAATTATTTCCTTGAATATGTTCTTGTGGACCATCCTCATTTGGATGCAGTTAGACTATTGTCAGAAATGCGAACTTGCTGGGCCATTTAAACTGGGGCGAGTTCGTACCTTATGACCATTAGTCCCAAAGCTTCTGAAATGTTGATGGGCCATTCTGTAGATTTCATTGTTTTATGTTTGCATTATCTTTCTTATATGCTTGTGTTTGGGAACATTGTCGTTTGGATCCATTTGGACCATTTGTCATGGGATATGGGCTTGTTGGGCCATTTAAACTGGGACAAGAACGTATTTTATGACAATTGGGCCAAAAGCTTCTAAGTGATTGATGGGCCACTTTGTGATTGTGTTCGGAACATTACCATTTGGAATTAGTTGGGCTCCTTGCCATAAGATGTGTACTCGTTGGGCCATTTAAACTGGGACGAGTTCACTCCTATGACAGTTAGCCCAAAATCTTCTAAAATGATAACGGGCCGATTTGTTTGAAAATTTTAGTTGATTTGGTATGTTATATATGTTACATGCACCTCATACATACATATATCATGTTAACACCATCTATGTCTTAAAAAGACATCATAGATACCGTTTGGGTTAGAGAAGGGACAAGGCTCATTAAAAGAACAGTAACAGTCATGAGTGAATCTGGTAATGAGGTATCCCGTATGGATCAGTTAGAGAACAGTCTCGCCAAGGTCACTGAACAGTTGCAAGCTTTGACTACTGCTGTGGCTGGTATGGCTGTGCCCCGTGCTGGGGGAATTTCTGAGAATGTGAGGCGTGAGGAGCCTCTGAATGGGTTGGGGGATGATATCCCCACTTTTGATGATGATATGGCAGAGTATGCAGTAGGCAGAGTATCTGGGTCTCAGACAGAGTTACAGAAACTTCGGGATCAGGTTAAGTCAGTTACCCGCAAGATGAGGGGTAAGAATGAGGATTTGCTGGATTATGACACACTGACTTTCGAGGAAAATTTGCCGGCACAGTTCAAGATGCCTGATATGGCTAAGTTTAACGAAAATGGGGATCCAAGGGTGCATCTCCGACAGTTTGTATCAGTCATGAGTTCAGTTGGCTTATCTCAGCGCCAAGTGCAGAAAATGTTTGGAATGTCGCTTAAAGGAGCTCCCGTGGTGTGGTGCCACAGTTTGGAGAAGAAAGTGAAGGAAGATTGGAGGGAGTTGGCTGATTCTTTCCTGAAGCAGTATGTCACTGACCTAGAGATCGATCTGTCACTCCGTGATCTGGAGAATGTTAAGCAGAAATCAGAGGAGATTTTAAGGAGTATGTGGACCGGTGGAGGGGTCAGTTGTTGAAAATGCAAACTAGGCCCTCGGAGAAGGACCAGATTAAAATGATCATCAAGGGTACCAAGCCCTCCATCTAGGGAAGCTAAGGAGGATGACCTCCATGATTACTGATTTTCGGCAGTTGATGGAAACTGTCATGGATATTGAGGAAGAAGAGGCCGAAAAGAAAAAAATTCTATGGTCTGAACAAGAGGCTCATTGGGGGGACATCGGGAACAAAGCCCATTTCTGCTGAGATTGCCGCTATCCGGAACCGGAGATTCTCCAACTTGGGTAGGCCCTTGTCCAAGGTATTGGAGAAGTTGAAGAGACAAGGACTTTTGTCACCCCTAGAAGCCAAACCATTACCCAATCCCCCACCATCACATTATAACCTAAGTCTTTATTGTCACTTTCACCAACAAAAGGGCCATGACACTGACAATTGCGCCCGACTCCGCCATGAAATCCAAGACCTAATAGACTCCAAGAAAATTCCTGACCCAGAAACAGAACAGCCTGACACACACAGAAACCCCTTACCCAACTACCGTGCCGTACCACCACCAGCCTATATGATCAATTTTGTCCTCCCAGAAGACCTTGTCCTAAAAACCTTTCACCCTCAAGCCTTTTGCCTGGGAATCTGGGATAGTACTAGTGAAGATGAGACTGAGCATGGGAAAAACTTTTGGCTTGATTTCTCTAGCAGTGATGAGGAAGAAGTAAGGGGAATGACGCGCAGTGGTCGTTTCTACAATGATATGGCGGAGAAGGGTAAGGAAGTTTTGACAGATGCTAGAGAAGTGGTTGAGACTGTAGAAAATACTTAGGGGGATATAGTGCTGAGGCAATTGAGGAAGACTAGAGCACAAGTGAGTATCTGGGAACTGTTATGTGCATCTCGGGAGCATAGGCATGCCATGGTTGAGGCCTTGAGCAAGATTGTGGTACCAGAAGACTCCAACCCTGCAATGTTTGTTGGTTCAGTTCAGAAAGAAGCTTTGCAGATATCTTTTTCTGAGGATGAACTCCCGGCGAGGGGAAGAAATCATAATAGGCCTCTATTTATCAGGGCCGAGGTGAGGGGCAAGAGAACTTCATGTGTGATGGTGGATGACGGTTCGTCCATCAATGTGTGCCCGCTGAAAATTCTGGCGAGATTGGGTATGAAAGCAACAGACTTGGACCCCTCCAGCATGACTATTAAGGCTTATGATGACAGTAAAATGGGAGTCGAGGGTACTTTTGGCTATGGTCAAGGTAGGCCCTATTGAAGATGAAGTTGAGTTTACAGTGCTGGACATCCCAGCCACTTTTGCCTTGTTGTTAGGAAGGCCTTAGTTTCACAAACTTGGGGCGTGCCTTCCACTTTACATCAGATGATCAAATTCCCGTATGAGGGAGAAGTTTTACTATCCAGGCTGAGGTAGATAATGCCGTAGCTGCCTTGGAGATACAACCTTTCACGAGGTTTCAGGTGTCAGCTACTTTTGAGGAATGGGTGGATCCTAGGGTGGCTAGGATCATGAAAAAAATGAAGTTTGAGCCGGGTGAAGGTTCAAAATTGCCAGATTTCAGAGGACAGACTACTCGGAAAGGTTTGGGGTACAAATCTGATGAAGAAAAACCGAAGGTCAAGAAAAAGGGCCTGAAACTGATGGAGTGTTTTGTGAAAGCTTCAGGATATCAAGGGGAGCCTGAACCTGTGGAAGTTAATGGAATTGTGGTACCTGGGTTTGAGATCTTCCAGGATATGTTGGGTAAGAAGCTGATAGTTGAAGAAATTGTGGGGAAAGAAGAAGATAATTGGGAGGAAGAACTACTGAAGTTAGAGAGCCTGACTCTGGGAGAGGACGAAAAGCTTGAGGAAAACCTGGTTGCAGAGGAAGAAGTGTCTATAGATGATGAAGACATTTACCTTCCTGATTTGTTTGAATGTACTTCTGCATTATCCAATAATAAAGACATCTCTTTTTCTTACTTACCTGAGTCATTTCCATTTACACTGTACGAATCAAGCATATTTGACATCAGTTCGGCCAGAACTACTGCATTTAACTTGGGTACGCTTGAGAACCCCAGAGAAATTCTGATTGCAAGTGAAGTTACCTCTGAAGAGAGGGAGAAACTAGAAGAAGTGTTGGTCAGATATGCCAAAGTGTTTGCTTGGTCCTATGAGGACATGTCTGGGGTAGACAGAAACATTGCCCAACACACAATACCAACTTATCCGAATATGAGGCCAGTAAAACAAAAACTTCGACGGATGAGACCAGAATGGGCTGAGAAAGTCAGAGAGGAAGTTAAGAAACAGATAGATGTGGGGTTCCTGGAAGTAGTAAAGTATCCTGAGTGGTTGGCTAATATAGTGCCGGTGCCAAAGAAAGACGGGAAGGTCAGAATGTGTGTAGACTACAGAGATCTCAACAAGGCTTGTCCGAAAGATGATTTTCCTCTGCTGCATATAGATGTTCTGGTTGATAGTGCGGCTTTATCTGCCATGTATTCATTTGCAGATGGATTTTCAGGTTACAATCAGATCCTCATGGCTGAGGAAGACAAACATAAGACTGCATTTGTTACTGAGTGGGGTACTTATTGTTACAAGGTTATGCCGTTGGGCTTAACAATGCGGGGGCTACTTATCAGCGGATGGCCACTACACTTTTCCACGACTTGATGCACAAAGAGATTGAGGTGTATGTGGATGACATGATGGTGAAATCAGATACAAGAGTTGGACATATTGAAGCACTGGAAAGGTTCCTTCAGAGAGTTGACTGATACAACCTGCGGCTTAATCCCAAGAAATGTGTGTTTGGGGTGACATCAGGGAAATTGCTTGGTGATACAGTGGGAATGAGCGGAATAGAGGTAGACTCCGAGAAGATCAAGGCAATCACATAAATGCCTGCACCGAAGACAGAAAAGAAGTCAGAGCATTCTTGGGAAAAATTCAGTACATCAGTCGGTTCATTGCCAAGTTGACATCATTATGTGAGCCTATCTTCAAACTGTTGAGGAAAGATCTGTTGGTTTCTATAATATGTCCCAAACAAAGATTAAGCATATGAAATACTATAAATGAATATATATAAAAGACTTGAAGCATGGCGGAATCATACTTACAAAGCTATGTGATGAAGAAGATGATCAAATGGTGGAAGCTCCAAGTGTTGGAAGATTCAGCCAAGAGGAGGAAGAAGACTTGAAGCTCCAAGCTTTTGTATTCCAAGCACTTTGATGGTTTCCCTATCACCTCTTTTGATCCCTTGCTTGTGCTAGCAAAAATGGAGAATAGAAGATCAAATCTTCCTTTGCCCTTGTCAATGGTGTTCACGGCAATTGTAAGAAATTTGAGAGAGAAAGAGTTTTGTGTAAATTGATTTTGTTTTAATAAAAATCAATTTATATTTATGTCATAAAATTTATTAAATAATAATAAACTTATGACACAAACCATGCAATGGCTTAGAGTGTCAAACACTCAAACTCCATGCAAAACATTTGAGTGTAATGCACACTATCACCATGCAATGCCTTTGAGTGTAATGCACACTATCACCATGCAATGCCTTATCATTAAATAATGCATATAATGACAAGTGTCATGTGGGCCCCACACGTTTCCAAATGAAAGTGGGCCCACGTGCACTCACGCGTTCGGGTTTGATATTTCCGAAATACCGAGCTTACGTCGCGAAGTTAATTAAACCGAATTTAAATAAATAATTGCGCCTGGCGAAATTATTATTTACGTCGCTAACGAATTAATTCTAAATTAACTCGTATGCCCGAATTAAAATCTAATTTTAATTTCGCGTCGAAATCGAATTTCGATTATTATATCGAATACAATAATTTTATCGATTAATTCCAATTAATCGTTCTCTCTCTCTAAATTAGGCACTTTATCCAAGATAAAGTTTCTCCGCAATTAATCCAAGATTAATTAAGTCCGAATCAAATATCATAGGTGAATCTTCAGGAAGCGACCCAAGAGATCTCCGGATATTTTGGCAGTAAATACGGTCGTCGGATAATCCGAACACGTACGTACCTCGTACTACTACGTTCTTCCGATTCACAAGACAAGGTTGGCTTCTAGCAAAGCGCCATGCCTACCCAATTCTCCAGAAATATTCTTATAGGAATATAAGATCTATATCAAGCGTAGTATACCGTAGTATTGCGTACATCGATCCAGTATCGGATGATCACATGTTAGGCCTGGGGCTGGAGATGTGTCTGCCCCGTACGAAACATATATCGGACATCAAGCAACTAGTCTCTTTAAATCGGACAATCCTAACCTGGTCATATTATCCCGACGGTTGCAACCTTTTATAGAGTACTAGTTCTGTGTCCTGCGTGATCATCACCTCCATATGTCTGAAGTGATACTTCCATCTCGACATCACATCCAGTATCTACGATTCTCGATAAACCCAGAAGAGGTGTACACAGAACCGGTTAAGGTCCCCAACCACCAAAACCAAAGTTTACCGATTGTCGCAAGTACTAGCGATGTAAGTCTCAGGTTAAGACCATATACACCTACCCTGATGCGGCCTCCCATAGACACGCAGACATACTACCAATGGGATTCCGCGGGGTCTATCCAGAGCGAAGCTGTTTTCCTTTCCATCGGTAAAACACAACCTCCTATCGCACTTGCATAAGTATCCAATACTTAAATATATGAGAACTATGTCGTTGTGCCTTCACAACGTGCACAAGCGCAATACTAGTCTATTCCGCATTATCGATGTCCGATCTCGATAATACTACGACTAGGGATATTTAATGATTAAACCTTTATGGATTGATACTGTCTCATATCATCTCAATCCGGTACTAATCATATGGACTTTCGCCATTTATATATCAAAGTAAATAACATTACAAAACGGCAAAATGCAATTTCATTATCACATAGTTAATTTTGTACAATAATACAATATCATTTACAAACAGTGACGCTATGGGACATAATGTCTAACAATCTCCCACTTGGCCTATAGCCAGTCACTCAAGCATCTAATGCCCGAACTATGTATGTGTCGTTCAAAAACTTGCTGAAGAACAGCCTTCGTCAGCGGATCTGCAATGTTATCATCTGATGTGACCTTCTCGACCTTTACATCGCCACGATGTATAATCTCCCGAATCAGATGGTAACGTCGAAGAACATGTTTGGACCGTTGATGAGACCTTGGTTCCTTAGCCTGCGCTATAGCCCCGTTATTGTCACAATACAATGAACGGGCTCTGCTGCTATCGGAACTACTCCTAATCCGATTAGGAACTTATGATCCAAACTGCCTCCTTTGCTGCTTCAGATGCAGCAGCGATGTACTCCGCTTCTGTTGTTGAATCGGCAACAGTATCTTGGTTGGAAGATTTCCAGCTCACTGCTCCGTTATTCAAACAAAAAATGTACCCGGATTGTGACCTGTAGTCATCCTTGTCGGTTTGGAAACTTGCATCGGTATACCCAGATACCGCAGTTCTCCACCTCCATATATTAAGAAAGCATCCTTAGTTCGTTTAAGATACTTAAGGATATTCTTAACTGCTATCCAGTGACCTTCACCTGGATCGGCCTGATAGCGACTGCACATGCTCAAAGCATATGAGACATCAGGTCGTGTACATATCATGGCATACATGATCGATCCGACTGCCGAGGCGAACGGTATCCGACTCATGTTGTCTCTCTCTTCCTGAGTCTTAGGACACATGTCCTTAGACAGAGAGGTACCACGTCCATTGGAACCAATCCCCTCTTGGATTGTTCCATGTTGAATCGCTTCAACACTTTATCAATGTATGTACTCTGGGAGAGTCCAAGCAGCTTCCTAGATCTATCCCGGTAGATTTTTATTCCAAGAATAAAGGCTGCTTCTCCCAGATCTTTCATGGAGAATTTTAATGAAAGCCAAGCTTTCACCGACGTTAGCATGGGAATGTCATTGCCTATAAGCAATACGTCGTCGACATAAAGGACAATAAAAGTAAGTGCTCTCCCACTAACCTTCTTGTATACACAAGGGTCATCTGCATTTTGCACGAAATCATATTCTTTTATGATCTCATCAAAACGCTGATTCCATGACCGTGATGCTTGCTTCAATCCATAAATGGATCGATTTAACTTACAAACCTTGTTTGCAAGTCTTGGTACGATAAAACCGTCAGGATGTTGCATATAAACATCCTCCAAAAGGTTTCCGTTAAGGAAAGCGGTCTTAACGTCCATCTGCCATATCTCGAAGTCGAAATATGCAGCTATTGCAAGCATTATCCGAATGGATTTAATCATGGCAACGGGTGAGAAGGTTTCGTCATAATCAATACCGTATTGTTGACGATACCCCTTCGCTACAAGCCTAGCTTTGTACGTTTGAACGTTGCCATCCATGTCGGTCTTCTTCTTGAAGATCCATCTGCATCCAATAGGCTTTACGCCTTCTGGTGCATCAACCAGTGTCCAAACTTGGTAGCGTACATGGAATCCATCTCGGACTTCATGGCTTCTTGCCATAAAGCGGAATCGATATTTCGTATCGCTTCCTCATACGTAGCCGGCTCATTATCCTCAATAAGATTAATATCTACATGAGGTGAGATCAGGAACCCATACCTCTCAGGTACTGTTCTGACTCTCTCCGACCTACGCGGTCCTTGTGTGTATGTGAAGTTTGTGGTACAGACTCATCCCGGACGGTCTGTTCTTGTTCCGTCGTTGATTCATTGCCAGGAACAGTATCACTACGATCTTCATCGAGTTCTACTTTCCTCCCACTTACCACTGCATTTTAAAAATCCTTCTCAAGGAAAAATGCATGTAGAGCAACAAATACTTTGTTCTCTTGCGGGTGATAGAAGTAATATCCTTTGGTTTCCCTAGGATATCCTACGAAAAGGCATTTATCAGATTTGGGTTCAAGTTTGGTACCTTCCAAACGTTTAACATATGCCCAGCATCCCCAAATCTTCAGGAAAGAGAAACCTGGTTTCCTTCCTGTCCATATCTCATATGGAGCCTGTTCAACAGACTTCGACGGTACCTTATTCAAAATAAGTATAGCACTGTTTAATGTGTATCCCCAGAAGGATATTGGTAGCTCAGTGCGACTCATCATTGACCTTACCATGTCCAACAAGGTGCGGTTTCTTCGTTCGGACACACCGTTTAATTGCGGTGTTCCAGGAGGAGTCCACTGTGAAAGAATACCATATTCTTTTAAGTAATCTTGAAATTCATAACTTAAGTATTCCCCACCACGGTCTGACCGTAATGTCTTAATACTCTTCCCTGTTTGTTTCTCCACTTCGTGTCGAAACTCTTTGAATTTCTCAAAAGTTTCCGACTTGTGTCTCATAAGATACACATAACCGTAACGAGATGCATCATCTGTAAAGGTTACGAAGTAGTGAAATCCACCTCTAGCCTGGCTAGACATGGGCCCGCATACGTCAGTATGAATGAGAGCCAACAGTTCTGTGGCACGTTCACCTTTACCGCTAAAAGGTGATTTAGGCATTTTGCCTAAAAGATAAGATTCACAGACGTCATATGAATTGGGATCAAATTCGTCCAAGTACCCACTCTTTGAAAGTGTGGATATGCGAGTCTTGTTGATGTGTCCTAGACGACAATGCCACATGTAAGCTTCATCTTTTAGATTACTCCTTTTGAGCCTTTTGTTTGTCATTTTAGGAGATTCATTTATATTCAAAATATAAAGACCGTTATTTGCAACAGTTGTGCAAATTTCTGTATCACTTTTATATAAATAACACCCTGTGTTCTGAATACAAAAGTGTAACCCTGCTGGGTTAACAAGGATACAGATATAATATTCCTAGTTAAACTAGGTACAAAATAACAGTTCAAAAGTTTAAGTACATGCCCTGAGGGCAGTTCTAAAAAAAAAGTCCCTACGGCCAAAACAGCAACAGGTGTTCCGTTTCCGACCCGTAGATCCATCTCCCCTGACGCCAGAACCCTGCTATCCTGCAGATCCTGCACATCAGTACAAATATGAGCACCACAACCAGAATCAAAAATCCAATTTTTAAAACTAGAAGTATTCATATTTATCTCAATAACAAAACATACCAGAGGCGATGGCCTTGCCAGCCTTGATATCCTCCCTCTGCCCATTGCTCATTCGGCAGTCACGTTTCCAGTGACCCCTCTTGCCGCAGTTGAGGCAGATGTCTCGAGATTTGTCCTTTGGCTTCCTAGAAGCCACTGTCAACTTGCCTTTGCCCTTCTTTTTGAACTTCCTCTTCCTCGCACCTCCAATTGCCATGGGCCCAGCCTTTGGCGCATGAGAGGTCGATGCATAATGCGCCTCGCGCTTGCTCCCCTTTAGGAGTTCCTTTTCGGACTCCTTTAGCACGGACAACAACTCTCCAAGAGTGTCGTCAGGATCCATCAACTTATAGTTGATGATGATTTGTTTCCAAGTATCGGGCAGCGATTGTAATATCATATCAATCGTCAGCTCTGCCTCCAAGACAATGCCCATATTGGCTAACTCATCTATGTCAGCGATCATTTGAGTCCCGTGGGCCTCAACTGATGCGCCGTCTGTCATCCGGGAGCGGAAGAGTTTCCTTACTAGCTCGTACCTCTTCATCCGCTTGTTAGTGCGGTGAAGATCACGCAATCTTGCCATCATGTTATAGGGATCCAAGTCCCTATTCTAGCGTCTGATATGCTGGGTCATTGCAGCTAGCATAATTGACTGAGCTTGGTCACAATCATCACTATGAGTTTTCCATAACTCTAGCTCCAGTGGCTCAGTGGGTTTAGGCAGGAGAGGTCTCTGAATAGTATACAGCACCCTCTCAGCCCCAAGCACTATCTTGAGGTTCATTTCCCAGTCGGCAAAGTTTGTCCCTTTGAAGCCCATGATTATGTCGCGGATATTACCTTTGCCAATCATCTTGACGACTATAGTCCAACTATAAAGTCAACGATGTTATGGGTACAGTCAAACTGTTACAAGTAAAATAACAATATATTAGTCCAACTAATTTTTAAAATATTGACGAAATAATTTTTGAAAGATGCGTAAGGCTAAATATCTGAACGAAATTGCAAATTCAATAATAGCCTCCCACTATTTTCTTCAAGTTTCTAACCCTCTTTAGAGAACTCGGGAAATCGAATTTCCTAGTGGGCTAGGATCCCGTTAAATAACACACAACCTTGACTTTGGCCAATAAAAATTGTATGCTATTTAACTTAGGTAGATCTCCATGATCAATTGGATCTCATCCAATTCCTAGATCCGGTTAGGTGGACATCCAAGTCCGAAACATACGTATAATGTCAATGTATCCAATACATTTTCCTAACCCTATCCTCCGAATCATCTAGGCCTTGGCTTTGGCCAAAAACAAACCTAATGATTCCAGTTAAGCGGGACCCATTGACGAGGAAGGTTTCGTAATCAATGTCATTGGACAAAAAGTGATCTTGACTTTGGCCAATAAAAATCACGATTTGGACAAGACACCGATATGCAACAAAACTCTCATGATTCAAGTACATCCTTGATTGACAAAGGTCTTGACTTTGGTCAAAAACAAACCAATGCCAACTTCGGATCTTGAACAAGAACCATTCAATGGAAGGATATTCGCTTAATATAAATTGAGGGATTTTCGCGTAATTGGCAACCAATTTATTTATCTTTGTTAGGTCTCATCATCATACACCCTTAAGCATGCTTCTAAAACATCATAAAGCGCGTAAAGTAAATTAATAGTGATATGCGGATGGATATATAAACAACTTGTTCCTAGAACAAATCACTCCCTTTCCTCTCCCCGCTAGCACTATTCTACTACTACCCAATTACATAATACAATAAGAGAAACCTCATTTACATTGAGGGGAATTAGGTGAGAAGAGAATACAAAGAGATAAAGAGATAAGGCTGGACACGCAGGTCCAATTTATAAATTCCCAATTTACAATAATTTCTAAAATTACCCTTTCCCTTCTAATATCCATCCGATATACACTATTCATTCATCACATACATATATATTCAAACAAGACATGCTTCTACAACCAATCTAATCCAATTAATTAGTCTTTGTTTAAGTGATCATCCAATGTTCAAACAACGGTTTGATTTTGCGCGAGTCCTACTCGATTGAGAATAAGTACATAAGGTACGAATTCGCGAATTATATCGAACTACTAATTAAATCTGATTTAATTCGTATTCAATACTAATTCAATTATTTAATTCCAAATTAAATGTTGACATCATTATGTGAGCCTATCTTCAAACTGTTGAGGAAAGATCTGTTGGTTTCTATAATATGTCCCAAACAAAGATTAAGCATATGAAATACTATAAATGAATATATATAAAAGACTTGAAGCATGGCGGAATCATACTTACAAAGCTATGTGATGAAGAAGATGATCAAATGGTGGAAGCTCCAAGTGTTGGAAGATTCGGCCAAGAGGAGGAAGAAGACTTGAAGCTCCAAGCTTTTGTATTCCAAGCACTTTGATGGTTTCCCTATCACCTCTTTTGATCCCTTGCTTATGCTAGCAAAAATGGAGAATAGAAGATCAAATCTTCCTTTGCCCTTGTCAATGGTGTTCACGGCAATTGTAAGAAATTTGAGAGAGAAAGAGTTTTGTGTAAATTGATTTTGTTTTACCAAAAATCAATTTATATTTATGTCATAAAATTTATTAAATAATAATAAACTTATGACACAAACCATGCAATGGCTTAGAGTGTCAAACACTCAAACTCCATGCAAAACATTTGAGTGTAATGCACACTATCACCATGCAATGCCTTTGAGTGTAATGCACACTATCACCATGCAATGCCTTATCAATTAAATAATGCATATAATGACAAGTGTCATGTGGGCCCCACACGTTTCCAAATGAAAGTGGGCCCACGTGCACTCACGCGTTCGGGTTCGATATTTCCGAAATACCGAGCTTACGTCGCGACGTTAATTAAACCGAATTTAAATAAATAATTGCGCCTGGAGAAATTATTATTTACGTCGCTAACGAATTAATTCTAAATTAACTAGTATGCCCGAATTAAAATCTAATTTTAATTTCGCGTCGAAATCGAATTTCGATTATTATATCGAATACAATAATTTTATCGATTAATTCCAAATTAATCGTTCTCTCTCTAAATTAGGCACTTTATCCAAGATAAAGTTTCTCCGCAATTAATCCAAGATTAATTAAGTCCGAATCAAATATCATAGGTGAATCTTCAGGAAGCGACCCAAGAGATCTCCGGATATTTTGGCAGTAAATACGGTCGTCGGATAATCCGAACACGTACGTACCTCGTACTACGTTCTTACCGATTCACAAGACAAGGTTGGCTTCTAGCAAAGCGCCATGCCTACCCAATTCTCCAGAAATATTCTTATATGAATATAAGATCTATATCAAGCGTAGTATACCGTAGTATTGCGTACATCGATCCAGTATCGGATGATCACATGTTAGGCCTGGGGCTGGAGATGTGTCTGCCCCGTACGAAACATATATCGGACATCAAGCAACTAGTCTCTTTAAATCGGACAATCCTGACCTGGTCATATTGTCCCGACGGTTGCAACCTTTTATAGAGTACTAGTTCTGTGTCCTGCGTGATCATCACCTCCATATGTCTGAAGTGATACTTCCATCTCGACATCACATCCAGTATACTACGATTCTCGATAAACCCAGAAGAGGTGTACACAGAACCGGTTAAGGTCCCCAACCACCAAAACCAAAGTTTACCGATTGTCGCAAGTACTAGCGATGTAAGTCTCAGGTTAAGACCATATACACCTACCCTGATGCGGCCTCCCATAGACACGCAGACATACTACCAATGGGATTCCGCGGGGTCTATCCAGAGCGAAGCTGTTTTCCGTACCATCGGTAAAACACAACCTCCTATCGCACTTGCATAAGTATCCAATACTTAATATATGAGAACTATGCCGTTGTGCCCTCACAACATGCACAAGCGCAATACTAGTCTATTCCGCATTATCGATGTCCGATCTCGATAATACTACGACTAGGGATATTTAATGATTAAACCTTTATGGATTGATACTGTCTCATATCATCTCAATCCGGTACTAATCATATGGACTTTCGCCATTTATATATCAAAGTAAATAACATTACAAAACGGCAAAAGGCAATTTCATTATCACATAGTTAATTTTGTACAATAATACAATATCATTTACAAACAGTGACGCTATGGGACATAATGTCTAACAAGATCAGCCAGTGAGATGGAATGAACAGTGTCAGACAGCCTTCGACAAAATCAGAGAGTACTTGGTAAAGCCTCATGTATTGAAACCTCCGAGACCGGGCAGACTTTTGATATTGTATTTGGCTATAGAATCAGAAGCACTGGGGGAAATGATGGTACAGGCAGATGAGACAGGGGTAGAACATGCAATTTACTATCTGAGTAAGAAGATGCTCCCGTATGAGGCTCGATATCAGGAAGTTGAGAAGATCTATCTCGCAGTGGTATGGGCTTCCAGAAAATTACGGCATTATTTCCAGTCATACAAGATCCAGATAGTGGCCAAGGAAAATCCTCTGAAATATCTTCATTCGGTGCCTTCACTAGTGGGAAAATTGGGCAGATGGTTGGTATTGCTGACAGAGTTTGACATTGAGTATCTCACCTCCAAAGTGATCAAAGGGCGAGCAGTAGCAGAGTTTCTGGCATTGCAACCTGTTGAGGGGGGTGACCGGCGTAAACACACACGTATAACGCAAGCGCACGTATCGTTCAAGTAGTATAAAAATATCGATCCCACGAGGACTTAATTCCTACTGTTGTTATTAATTGTTGATACTATTTATTTACAGATATCTAATTATAGGGAGAAGGGAATTGATTGCTTGAAATGATTTGATTTGAAGATTTGCTAAATAAATAAATAAATAAAAAGACAAAAGAAAATACTAAGGAAAATAAAAGACTCAAAGATCTAGGGTTGTTAATCTTTCTAATATCAATTAAAAGATGAAGTAGTTAAATCATAGTTGGATAATTATTGAATTATTAATCAAGAACACTAAATTATGTAAAAGCCTCTTTCGAATGATCATTTACAAATACCTAGTTATAATCCAATTGAACCATATGTCTATGTCAATTAAATTACCTAGATTCATTAAGGTTAAGTTCCAATTATGACTACCCCCGCCCGACAGGTATATGCCTATCCTGTAAGGAAATCTATTAAAGGGTTATCTATCCTTAAGGAAGATCGTGGGTTGTTGAGACTAAGGTCTTAAACTTAAAATCCCTATGTCTAGTTCATTTTAAGTTTACCTAATCAATTTTATTAGTGATCAGTTAATAAAAAGCATTAAGATTATGACTCAACAAATAACTCTTTAATTACCCAAACTATAATCTAACCCTTTTTAAATACGGTGATATTAGATTTAATCACAACCCTAGATATTTAACTTAGTTACAACACATAACTAAAGCTGATATAAACTTAAAAGACAAAAAATGAAATTGCAGAAAGTAATTAAAATAAATAAATGAAATGTTAAGGTAAAAGGAAATAACTTCTACTATATACTATTTAGATATCTCCCATAAAATAATAATATATTAACTTGTGATATTTTAAACCAACCGTCCAGAATGGCGGTATCCTGATTAAGTCAAATTCAAATATACCAGCCATAAGGCGGAACAGAATATAAACTTAAACCAATCGTCCAGTGTGGCGGTATCCTCATTAAGTCAGGTTAACCAGATTAAATTAAATAACCAACCGTCCGGAATGGCGGTATCCTTTATTAATCTGATTTTAAATAGTTTATATATCATATTTTAAGGGAGATTAATCTAAATAGCAAAAGTAAAAGAATTACCTTATTACCTCAGCATAGAGACGTTACCCCCTCATGGATGGATATAATTACTACTACAAAGCGTAAATAAAACTGAATAAAAGAAGAAAATATGAAGAACTCTCAATTTATTTATAAAGATTTCAGAGGAAGAGGTACATTTGAAACTAAAAATTCGAAATCTATTTATAGGCAAAAAAATCTAATATTTTATTATTATTTTTTGATTTTTGATTTTTTTATTATTTTTCTGATTTTATTTTTTTTTATTATTTTTTTTTTTGAATCGCTGAAATTTCGACACGTGGCGTGGTGTGCTAAAAATGACGGCTCGTTGAATCTTTGACACGTGGCATGGTGGTTAAATTACTAAAATACCCTCGGTGTCGGGATGCCCAAAATTACCAAAATACCCTTTTCGCCAAATTTCACAATTTTGCTCCAAATCACCTCCAGAATATCTTGAAACTTTATTTCGGTGTCGGGACAATTACCAAAATACCCTTTTGTGTCGGGACGTCCAAAATTACCAAAATACCCTTTTTGCCAAATTTCACCAAATTTCACAGTTTTGCTCCAAATCACCTCCAGAATGTCATGAAACTTTATTTATCTACAAAATAACACAAAACACATCAAAAT
Organism: Zanthoxylum bungeanum; assembly: GCA_019454045.1. NCBI lineage: Eukaryota > Viridiplantae > Streptophyta > Magnoliopsida > Sapindales > Rutaceae > Zanthoxylum > Zanthoxylum bungeanum. The sequence continues at coordinate 65,261 of SKCR01051679.1, read as the reverse complement.
ATTCACAAAACTCAAGAAACTATACAAAACATTAAGTTAAATGAGTGGGAAATAGTGATACATTTATCACTCATCACACCCCCAAACCTAACATTTTGCTAGTCCTCGAGCAAAATAAAATAACATAGTAAATTTAACTAAGCCACTTTCGTAGGGATCACGATTGCATTTAGCATATGCAACAAGCCTTTAAACCCCTAGGTGTCCCTAGTGGACGAGTTGTAGTCTCGTGAAGGTTTACAGCAATGATACCCACAAACATTTTATAAAAGTAAAAAGGAAGTGAAACTAATGCATACAAAAGCAAAAAGACAAGAGAAAAGAGAATAAAGAAGTCAGTGACTCATTAGATGAAACTTCTACTCCAAGTTTAGTAGTTGTTTTGTTTCATTCTAAATTACTAAATAAGTAAATTCTCCGATTATTTTTACCATTCTTCATATACACAGCCAACAAAATATTAAACAACTCATTTTTGCCCACAACGATCATAAGTGCAGTTGATAAGAGAGTAATATTTTTGTCCTAAAGTTCTATCAGATTTCACACCTTGTTGTAGTAATGGAATAAATTTTCTGATTTTTCTGATTTTTTCTTTGATTTTTTCATTTTTCAATTTTTTATTTATATACAATATCTTCCATCTATGTAGCGAGCTTTAGGTCGGTGACTCCCAAACCAGTTGGCTTTAGGGCATCAGGTGTTAAGACACCCCTAAGGACTTAATTACTCAGACTTCAGATATATATACATATATATAAAATTTTCATCATTTTTTTGATCCATGTAACGAGTTTTGGGCCAATGACTCCCAAACCAGTTGGTTTTAGGGCACTAGGTATTAAAATACCCTTACAGACTTAATAACTCGGATCTCAGATGTTTTTTTTTTTTATTCCATCACTATTTTTTTAGATGTTTCCTCCAATGAACTAGAGTACTGGATATTACAAACTTTTCAATTTTAGCTTATGTCTGTATGTTATCATGTATGTTGATAATACCTGCTAACTAAGTATATGAAGATTCATTTTAGTCAGTTTTATAGAGAATTTACAGATTTAATAATTCAAAAGTGAATAAACAAAAATTAACTTGTTTTGAATTAGGTTTGAAATACGTCTCAGGAGTGGGAATTCCTTACACAGCTATTTCTTACCAATTTCATCTTTTTAGTCAACATAACAACCACATATCTCTACTAGTCATAAAACTATAATTTACATGTTTTTTTTTTTTAAAGTTTAATCAAAGGCTCAGTTTATGGTGTGTGACTAACTGTCGAATGGACTTCCCGTTGTAGATTCCCCAGAGGGAAGGTGGAGCGAGGCTCACTTAAATACCCAAGCCCCTTAGGCTCTTATCGCTTGTTGTCAGGAATAAACAACGAGTCCTCCAAACTAGTCTGTCACAACACGCTACAAGTGAATGATTATCTAGGTGCCTCCACAGCTTTTCCTTATAAAAGGTAGTGAGTGAAGGAAGACACCAAACCATTACCTAGCTTTAAATATGCCCTTTGTTTTTATTAATTTTTTAATTTTTTTTTTTTAATTTTTTTAATTTTTTTGTATTTTTCGAAAAATTTTGGACTAAACACAAAAACTAAAAATCAAGATAAAAGGAGAATTAGAAGATAATACTGGTTAAATGGGTTGCCTCCCAGCTAGCGCTAAATTTTTCGTCTTCAGCCAGACGTGACTGAAATCCATTTGTCAAGGCGGTTTCAGCGTCGTTTTGGATGTCCGATTAAAGACATTCCCATGAGCGTTGCTTTTGAAGGGTCTCTTCCAACGGTAAAGTGGTAAAAAGAATTTTGTTTCATTCAGTGCTCGTGCCACCTTTTTGCTCCTTGTTACTTCAGTGGTTCCTGCAAAGAAAGAAAGAAAATCAGGAGGTCTCGTATGGTGCTTGACTTGGAATGGAAGTTCCATTCTTTCAAGCTTCTGGTTGATATCTTTATATTGTACTCCCCAAAACAGCGATGTTTTTCCTGAATGCTCTGGATCTTTAATAAAGTCAGACATTTGCTCCTCCATTTGCTCTGTTTCTTGGTCCACCTTTTCTTCACAGATGAGTTTGAAAATTTCTGCATTCAGCTCTTCATCTGTCATCTGTGAAATACATGTTTCAAAATTTTCAACCTGAGGAGAAATGTTAGTTTTTAGGTCTTCATCCTCTGATCTGGTTGAAATGATTGGCTCAGGTAGATCTTCATCAAACATTTGTGCAATGGAATCTCCAAGATCTTCATTTTGAGAATACAGAATTTCATCCTCAATTTTTGATGCAGTTGGCACAAACAGCTCAGTTTCATCCTCGTCAGAATCTGAAAAATATAAATCAAATCGAGACTTTGTCGGTTCGGGTTCCTGAACTGATACCTCTGGTTCTTGATTCTCCTCAGTCTCCTCCTTTGTTAAGGTGTCATCGTGGATTTCTGGGTTCTCGAAGGCTTCATCAGTGTCATCTGAAACTGGTTCTTGAGGTATGATGTTCTGGTTTTCTGTTAATTGTCTGATCTGATCTGTCATTCTTTGTATGGATTCTGCGTTACTCTGAATTTGTGCATCAAATCGAGCTTCTTGTTCTTTGAACATGTGAATCAATTGATCTTCCTCGGATGGTTCTGGTTCTTGATAAGAATCAAAGGAAGATGGTGGATAAGATGAAAAATGTGATGATTCTACGTACCTTGGTTGTTTCCAAAAATTCTGCCACTCTGAAAGGTAAATACATTGATCGCTTGGGTGGTTACCATCACAAATTACACATCTTCCCATTTCATTCTGTTGAACAAATGTGGTATTGCTTGATTCTGAATTCCAGTGATAATTGTTGGGCTGGACAACAGGCCTCAGAAAACTAGACTGTTGCTCCCAGATTTGGGGTGCATCTTCTTGTAAAGTTCGTGATTTCTCAATTTCCCAATAGTGTTCCATTTTTTTTTTAATCACCTGAAAACAAAAGAAATAAAAATTACAAAATAAAAGAAAGAAAATTAGATATAAGTAATTTAGATAGTTTCAAAATTAACAACTCTAAGAAAAATAAGTCCCCGACAACGGCGCCAAAAACTTGACCGGCGTAAACACACACGTATAACGCAAGCGCACGTATCGTTCAAGTAGTATAAAAATATCGATCCCACGAGGACTTAATTCCTACTGTTGTTATTAATTGTTGATACTATTTATTTACAGATATCTAATTATAGGGAGAAGGGAATTGATTGCTTGAAATGATTTGATTTGAAGATTTGCTAAATAAATAAATAAATAAATAAAAAGACAAAAGAAAATACTAAGGAAAATAAAAGACTCAAAGATCTAGGGTTGTTAATCTTTCTAATATCAATTAAAAGATGAAGTAGTTAAATCATAGTTGGATAATTATTGAATTATTAATCAAGAACACTAAATTATGTAAAAGCCTCTTTCGAATGATCATTTACAAATACCTAGTTATAATCCAATTGAACCATATGTCTATGTCAATTAAATTACCTAGATTCATTAAGGTTAAGTTCCAATTATGACTACCCCCGCCCGACAGGTATATGCCTATCCTGTAAGGAAATCTATTAAAGGGTTATCTATCCTTAAGGAAGATCGTGGGTTGTTGAGACTAAGGTCTTAAACTTAAAATCTCTATGTCTAGTTCATTTTAAGTTTACCTAATCAATTTTATTAGTGATCAGTTAATAAAAAGCATTAAGATTATGACTCAACAAATAACTCTTTAATTACCCAAACTATAATCTAACCCTTTTTAAATACGGTGATATTAGATTTAATCACAACCCTAGATATTTAACTTAGTTACAACACATAACTAAAGCTGATATAAACTTAAAAGACAAAAAATGAAATTGCAGAAAGTAATTAAAATAAATAAATGAAATGTTAAGGTAAAAGGAAATAACTTCTACTATATACTATTTAGATATCTCCCATAAAATAATAATATATTAACTTGTGATATTTTAAACCAACCGTCCAGAATGGCGGTATCCTGATTAAGTCAAATTCAAATATACCAGCCATAAGGCGGAACAGAAATATAAACTTAAACCAACCGTCCAGTGTGGCGGTATCCTCATTAAGTCAGGTTAACCAGATTAAATTAAATAACCAACCGTCCGGAATGGCGGTATCCTTTATTAATCTGATTTTAAATAGTTTATATATCATATTTTAAGGGAGATTAATCTAAATAGCAAAAGTAAAAGAATTACCTTATTACCTCAGCATAGAGACGTTACCCCCTCATGGATGGATATAATTACTACTACAAAGCGTAAATAAAACTGAATAAAAGAAGAAAATATGAAGAACTCTCAATTTATTTATAAAGATTTCAGAGGAAGAGGTACATTTGAAACTAAAAATTCGAAATCTATTTATAGGCAAAAAAATCTAATATTTTATTATTATTTTTTGATTTTTGATTTTTTTATTATTTTTCTGATTTTTATTTTTTTATTATTATTTTTTTTTTGAATCGCTGAAATTTCGACACGTGGCGTGGTGTGCTAAAAATGACGGCTCGTTGAATCTTTGACACGTGGCATGGTGGTTAAATTACTAAAATACCCTCGGTGTCGGGATGCCCAAAATTACCAAAATACCCTTTTCGCCAAATTTCACAATTTTGCTCCAAATCACCTCCAGAATATCTTGAAACTTTATTTCGGTGTCGGGACAATTACCAAAATACCCTTTTGTGTCGGGACGTCCAAAATTACCAAAATACCCTTTTTGCCAAATTTCACCAAATTTCACAGTTTTGCTCCAAATCACCTCCAGAATGTCATGAAACTTTATTTATCTACAAAATAACACAAAACACATCAAAATATTCACAAAACTCAAGAAACTATACAAAACATTAAGTTAAATGAGTGGGAAATAGTGATACATTTATCACTCATCAAGGGGGATCAGTATAAGTTTGAATTTCCAGATGAAGAGATCCAAGCAATAACAGTCCAGAGATGGAAGATGTATTTTGATGGAGCAGTGAATTACAAGGGAGCAGGAATTGGGATCGTGATAGTGACCCCCGAGGGAGAGACTTTACCTTTGGCCAAGAGGTTGACATTCAGAGTGACTACTAACATGGCCGAGTATGAAGCATGTGCTTTCGGTTTGATAGCATTGGTAGCCTTGAAGGCCAGGAGTGTGGAAATCTACGGAGATTCTATGTTGGTAGTCCAGCAGATGCGAGGAGAATGGGAATTGAAAGAAGAACGGTTGAAACCTTACCTTTTTTACCTCAGAAAGTTGGCACAGGTTATCCCCGAGTGTAAGTTTCAGCACTTATCGAGAGAAGAGAATCAAATGGCAGATGCATTGGCTACACTTGCAGCAACTTGGGAAAATCCAGAAAAGTTAGTGATGAGACCGTTGATACTGACAACAGCAAGCAGACCTGTTTATGAGATAGAAAGAATTCTGGAATTTGAGGTCGATGACGGTAAACCTTGGTATTATGACACTCAGAGGTATCTGGAACATGGTGAACTCCCGGAAGGGGCAGGCAGAAAAGACAGAATAGCCATTCAGAAGTTAGCTTCCCAGTATGTGACTTTGAAATGGGAACTGTACAAGAGGCAAGCAAACAGTATTCAGTTGAAGTGTTTGAGAAAAGAAGAAGCTCAGCATGTAATGGAAGAAATACACGCCGGGGTATGTGGTCCGCACATGAACGGGTTGAATCTGTCCCGCAAGATAGTGAGACAAGGTTTTTATTGGTCAACCATGGAAACAGACTGCGCGAAGATGGTAAAGCACTGTCATGACTGTCAAGCACATGGTAATTTGAATCACTTACCGCACATAGAGTTGCACGGGTTGTCAGAGCCGTGGCCTTTCTCAGCATGGGGGATTGATATGATTGGGGAAATTCGACCGAATGCATCAAATGGGCATCGCTTCATAGTAGTGGCAGTAGATTACTTCTCGAAGTGGGTGGAAGCTGAATCATTCCGCAATGTTACAGCAAAACAGATAGCAAAGTTTATAGCTCGGAACCTCATTTGTCGGTATGGTATGCCGCATCATGTAGTGACAGACAACGGGGTTCAGTTTCAAGGAGAGATGAAGGCAATGTTACAGAGGTACGGGATAGGCCACCACAAGTCATCACCGTACAGGCCGCAGGCAAATGGGGCAGTTGAGGCAGCCAACAAGACTATAAAGACGATTTTAGCCAAGATGACAGAAAATTGCAGAGATTGGGCCGAGAAATTACCGTATGTTTTGTGGGGGTATAGAACATCAGTAAGAACAGCAACATGGGCCACACTTTACTCTTTGGTCTATGGAATGGAAGCAGTATTGCCGGTAGAAGTGGAAATACAGTCTATGAGGGTATTAGCAGAGGCAGAATTACCGGAACAGAAGTGGGCCGTACAGAGGTTTGATCAGTTAGCACTATTGGATGAGAAGAGAACATAGTCTTTGTATCACATGCAGTTGTATCAGAAGAGACTAGCCCGAGCATTCAACAAGAAAGTACGCCCCACCAAGATCAAAAAGGGTGATTTGGTACTTAAGCAATCAAGGCCTTCGACGACAGATCCAAGAGGAAAGTTCAGACCTAACTGGGAAGGTTCTTACATAGTGCAGAAAGTAATGGGAAATGAAGCAGTGAAGCTATCAGACTTGGATGGGAACGAGTTCTCCGAGCCGATCAACGTAGACAGGTTGAAGTATTACTTTACCTAAGGGAGAGAAGACCGACCAGTCACCACGGGAATTGGCAGAAAACCTAACCCAACGGAATAAGAAAATCATTCATGCATACACGTAACATTGCATTCTCTTCGTGTTTGTTTTGTTTTGTGTTCGCAAGTTCGAAGAAAGGAGAAAGCGATAGAAATGAGCCAAGCAGTGTCCGCGCAATTTCAGTTTTTGGGGATGAGTCCCAAGGGGCGAGGCCCATATCAGCTTGGGGGCGAGACCCATATCAGCTTGAGGTCGAGGTACCCCTGTTGACAGTTGCAGTTCCGGGATGCGTCCCAGGGTCGAGGACCCACTGCATCATCAGTTGCAGTTCCGGGTCGAGGTGCCCAGGGTCGAGGTACCCACTACATCATCAGTTCGAGGGTGAGGTCCCTATGGTCAGCGGTGTTGAGTCGAGGTGCCCAGGGTCGGGGTGCCCCCGTTGTCGGTTGTAGTTCCGGGTCGAGGTGCCCATGGTTGAGGTGCCCACTACATCATCAGTTCGAGGGTGAGGTCCCTATTGTCAGCGGTGTTGGGTCGATGTGCCCAGGGTCGAGGTGCCCCCGTTTTCAGTTGCAGTTATTGGGATGCGTCCCAAGATCGAGGTCCACTGCAGCACCAACTTAGCTCGAGGCAGCAGACGAGCCAGGTAAGTGAAAATGCATTGCATAACTTTGATAGGATTGTTCAAAGTCACACACTGCACAAGTCCCATCAAAGTGGGGGCGACTGTAGGCATTGCATTTTCGCATGTGAAACCCGATGATGATTCTCAGTTTGAGGCACTACCTTTTTAGTTAAGGATATTTCGGGAAACGGAGGTCGGAAGGGGAAATTCAGAATAAGTACGTCATCAGATTCATTTCGCAAGTTCACTGTTTTTGTTCGTGCTGCGTCCGTTAATTCGTTCGAACGTCAAGCAGATTGCGGGCGTTCGTGTAGCGTTCAAAGGGGAGTTCGAACGGCGTCGGTATTTCTGGTTTTGTTGCTAGCCTCACCCCCAGCCCAATTAGCCCACCAAAGCCCATAAAACACATCCCAATTAATAAAACACATTTAAAACACATGGGAAATTAAATTAAATATTAATTAGATAATGTAATTGAATTAAATAAAATAATTAAACCATTTACCAATTAAATAAAACATAAAATATAATCATACCTAATTAAGACAAATCAAATATATTAACTTCCTAACTAAACAAAATCACATACTAAATTAAAAAGATGTCATGCCTAATTAAAATCAATTATAACAAATTAAAGATATTGACTTCCTAATCTAAACCAAATTTGTCCCCCCTCAATCTTTGACTTTCCTTGCTCAACACTAAATCAAATCCCTTCCTTGTGAGACAAGGTGAAGCCCTAGCCATTCTCTATATAAACAACCCCTAACCAAGACATGATTCCCCTAGCTCATACACACAACTCACACGAAAATCACAGCAAGAAACCCTAGAAGTTCACGCATACTACAAAGATATACCACAAAAATTCTCTTCATCTCCTTCCCCTAATCACCGAAAATCATACCTCCATTTAACAACCTCGTATCACCGAAAAACAGCCTATACAGCAGCCCTAAAACACGCATACAGCAGCCCTAAAAACACACAAACAGCAGCCCTCCACCACCGAAAATTTCAACCAAAAATCAAACTGCAGTAACATAAAAACTGCACTTATAATCCTTGAAATAACCACACAAAACTGCACCAAAAACCCCAAAAACAGCAGCCATGCACTCCAAAACAGTGACCTGAACAGTGAGTGGAAAATACAGAGGAAACAGCAGCAAAACGGAGGCCAAACAGCAAGCAAAGCAGCAAAACAGCAAGCCAAGACGCTAAACCAGTGAACCGGAGAAGCAGAGGAGCTTTACCCTTCCGATCTCCGCGAAACGTGAGTCCGAAAGTCGGCAAAAAGGTTAGACCTTAGGGTAATTTCCACACTCGTTTTTTTTTTAATTAGTCATTGAGTATTGTTTGCATGATTGTTATGACAAAATGCTTGTTGTGGCCCTTGAGTAGATAAATATGTATGAATCATGAAAAATTGTATGTTGTGGACTTGGAATAAAATAAAAGATTTGTCAACTCTCGCGGTATATCGGATGGAAACCCGGACATAAATTTCATAGCCGATTCCGAATGGACGGTAGTATGATCTGTACTCGGGATACAACACCACGTACCGCTTGAGTAAACGGCGCCCTCTTTTGTTTTAAGTTGCTTCGGTTTATTTATTTTTTCGTTATTTGAATTCTGCATGTTACTTTTGTATGTATGATACAATCGAGCGCATGGGCTTAGTAAGTCGGATTAAAGGTCCCCTATTTGGAGGGGTTAAAATCCTTTACCACGATGCTTTGCCGCACCGGTTGATGTGTGTTCGGTTGAATGTAAGATATGTTCAATCGGGCATACCAAGTTTGATGTGATTGCCTTTATCTTTGTATGCATGATACGATCGAGTGCATGGGCTTAGTAAGTCGGATTAAAGGTCCCCTATTTGGAGGGGTTAAAATCCTTTACCACGATGCTTTGCTCGCCGGTTGGTGTATATTCGATTGGATGTGAGATGAGTTCAATCGGATACGTGAGGTCCCACATTGTGGATTTTTTTGTCTATTCTTAATATCAATCCAATGACTATCACTCGGATTGGCCTGTTTGTGAATCCATATGCTCAAAGCGTATGAGACACCAGGTCGCGTACATTTTTCAATGTACGATTTCTCGGATAGTTTTCTCGAAAGCCTAGCTTTCACCGATTATTATTATGGGAATATCATTTCCAAGAAATGATGTATTATCATTATTTATAGGACAGCCACTGTCAGTGCGCTCTCACTAACCCTTCTTATATACACAATAATCATTTCGTTTTGAATTAAATCATAAATTATTATGATTACATCAAAACTAAAATTCCAAGAACCTATGCTTGCTTCAATCCAAACATGGATCGAACAACCTGCAAACCTTGTTTGCTAGTTTAGGTACGACAAAACCGACATGATGTTATAAACATCCTCCAAAAAGTTTTCGTTTAAGGAAAGCGATTTTCCCGTTAAGCTGACATATTTCATAAATGAAATACGTAACTTTAGCAAGCATTATCCAAATGGATTTACCGTGGCAACAGGTAAAAGGTTGAATCGCAATCAACACAATATTGATAATGATACCTTTCCACTACAAGCCTAGCTTCGTACGTTGGTATGTTGCCTTCCATGTATGTCTTCCTTGAAGACTTATAAAGTACCAATAGGCACAATGCCTTGTGGTACATCAACTAGTATCCAAACATAGTTGATATACAGGGAATCCATTTCGGATTCATGACACTTTGTCATAATAGGGAGTCGATACCTTGTATCACTTCCTCTTACGTAGTCAGTTGGTATACCTCAATAAGATTGACATCTTTATGAGGTGAGATCAGAAACCCATACCCCAGGTTGTTTTCTGATTCTCTCTGACATACGCGGTTCTTGTCTATTCGAAGATTATTGGTATAATTTCATCCTTGATGAACTAGATATGTTCCATTAAGGATTCGGTGCCTTGAACAGTATTACTCTGATTTTCATCGAGTTTTACTATCCTCCCACTTACCACTGCATATCGGTATTCCTCTTAGGAAAACCGCATGGCGAGCAACAATTTAATTGTTCTCTGGTGAGATGTATAAGTATTATACTTTGGTATCCCTAGGATAACCTACAATTGGCACTTATCCAATTTGGGTTCTAGTTTGGTATCATCCAAACATATGCCCAGCATTCCCAAATTATTCAGGAATGAGAAACCCGGTTTCTTTCATGTTCATATCTAATATGATATCTGTCAAATAGATTTATATGGAACCCTATTCTAAATAAGTTTTGCACTGTGTATGCTTATCCGTTGAAGGAAATGGTAGCTCAGAGCGACTCATGATTAACCTTATCATGTCTAACACAATTCAGTTACTCTGTTCGGACACACCGTCAAAATGATGTGTTCCGGGAGGAGTCCTTATTGAAAGAATACTATATTCTTTCAAGTATATTAGAAACTTATTGCTTAAGTATTTTCCATTACGGTCTTACCGTGATGGTATAATACTATAGCCGATCTGTTTGTCTATTTCGTGTTGAAACTATAAAAGTTTCCGATTTGTGTTCTTCAAAAGAAACACATAACCACAACGCAATGCCACATCCGTAAAGGTCACGAAATATTCATTTCCACCTCTAGCCTAGCTAGACATGGGCCCACTTGCTTCACTATGAACTAGGGCTAACAGATCGGTGGCATTTCCACTTTTACCAAGTAAATAGTGTTTCAGGCATTTTGCCCAATAAACTAGATTCGTAGACTTTATTTGATTGGAATCAAATGTGTTCTAGTACCCACTCTCCGAAAGAGTGGATATACGATTCTTGTTTAATTGTGTCCCAGACAACAATGCCACAATTAAGTTTCATCTGATCAAATCAGTTTGAGCTATTTGTTTGTCATGTTATATGTTTGAGATTTATTTATATTCAAAATATAAATTCTGTTATTCACATCTAATGTGTTTATCTCAATATCATCTTTATATAATAAAACACTTTTGTGTTCTAGAATATAAAGGTTCACCCGCAACGGGTTAAACACTGATATGGAGATAATGTCTCAAGTCAAACTAGTTTCATTATAACAGTTTCCAAATTTAGGTACATACCCGAAGGTAGTTCCTAAACTTAGGTATCTACGGTTAAAACATCGACTTTCATCCCGTTTCCTATTCACAGTTAAATCTCTATTGAAGTCAGTATCCTGTTCAAAACAGATTCTGAACATCAATATATATTTATATCACACTAAGTATCTAAAATCCAATTTAATACTAGTAGTGAAATATTTATGATAAACATATTTGAAGTCAGAGCCTTGCTCGTCTTCAATTCCTTCATGTCTGCTTTGTTCAAACGGCAGCCACGCTTCCGCGATCCCATTTGCCACATTTAGGCAGACATTTTGGGATATGTCATTTATCTTCCCAGAAGATTATAATGATTTTACCTTTGCCAGTTTCAACACTCCAGAAGCCTTTGGCCAAGCCTTGGCCTTCTAGAATATCGAAGTAAGGTGCACCTTGCGCTACTTGTCTAATTGCAAACTTTGATTTTATCTCCTTGAGAATAGTCATTAACTCTCCAAGAGTTTACTATTGCAATTTTAGTACTTCTAAAATTATAAGGATAGATTCTTTGAAGATCCTTCAATTTCATTATCATACTTTAAGGATCTAACCCTTAGTTCTGATAAAGAAATTAAGGAATACTACGACAAGCTTAATGGATTAAGCACTTAAGTTATCATACATAAATCTTCCAAGATTATGCTCTACTATTTTCTTAACTCCGGGCTTAGGCATAATATGTTATTTTATCAAATAAAGTAACTTATTATTTTCCAGGACCATCCTGAAATTTATTCCCAATTTGACAATTAAACCATTTAAATACATTTTCCCTAGGATTATGTTTTAAATGCCAATCTTTCACTTTTATCTAGATTTTAATAGTCAACTATTTAATCAACGATTTAGGTACTATTTATTATAATGATTACAATAGTCCAACTATTTAATCAACTATAATTTAATAGATTAAAATCAATTATATTGATTACTATAATCCAATTTAAAATCAATTATAAATGAATAGTTTGAATATATTCCAACTATTTATTAAAACAACATTTTAAATATTAGTCCAACTAACATTTAATTATTTGACGAATGATGATTTTGATTTGAGCTCGTATGGCAAGTAATTAAACGAGTATGGAAAATTAATTATTGCCTCCCACTATTTTTTCGGCTAGCCTCTAACCCTCTGTCGAGTACTCGGGAAACCGTGTTTCCTAGTGGGCTAGGATCCCGTTAAATATCACACAATCTTGACTTTGGCCAACAAATTGTATGATAATTAACTAGGTAGATCTCTAAGATCGATTGGATCAATCCATTCCTAGATCCGGTAGGGGGACATCTAAGTCCGAAACATTATCTTATATATATATGCCAATACATCCAATGTATTACCTAACCTCTGAATCAACTAAGCCTTGGCTTTGGCACAACAAACTTAGTGATCCCAGTTAAGCGCGACCCATTGACCATGGAAAGCTTCGTAATCAATGTCGATGGACAAGAAGTGGTCTTGACTTTGGCCAACAAACAACAACTTGGACAAGACACCAATATGGAACAAAGCCTTCGTGATTCAAAACACATCCTCGACGGACAAAGGCCTTGACTTTGGCCAACAAGCCAATGCAAGTCTCGGATCTTGAGTGAGAATCACTCAATGGAAGGAAAAACGCTTAATATTTTGCGAGGGTTTATCGAGTGAAAATTGGCAACCAATTTATTATCTTTGTTAAGGTCTCATCATCATACACCCTTAAACATGCATTCTAAACACATAATAAAGAGCATATAAATAAATAATAATGATATGCGATGGATACTTTACACATTGATCCTAGATCAAATTTCTCCCTTTCTCTCTTTCGCTAGCACAAGTATTTACTTCTACCCGTTACACTACACTTCTAAAGAAACCTCATTTACATTGAGAGGAATAGGTGAGAAGAGAATACAAAGAAGAAATAGGTGATAAGGCTGGACACGCAGGTCCAATTTAATAAATCAAATTTATTACAATAATTTGTAAAATTGCCCCACCCATCTAATATCCATCCGATATACATTATTCATGCATCGCAACCATGTATTCACACAAGCATGTTATCAATCAATCTAATCAAATTAAGTAATCTGATAATTAGTGATCATCCAATGTTCAAACAACGATTTGATTTTGCTCGAGTCAAACTCGTTATTGCGAATAAGTACTCAAAGTACATATTCTCGAATTAAATAAAACTACATCATTAAATCCAATTTAATATGCATTCAATTCTAATTTGCATATTTAATTCCAAATTAAATACTACACTTTAATAATGAACTTTTACGACTTAAATTCCAAATTTAATCACTGCGGGTCTCAAAGCCCGATTAACGTCCAACGTTAATTTAATTAAAGTCCAATGGGCTTTTAATTAATTTCTTAAGGCGTGGACTTTTGGTCAACTCGGGTCAAACCGAATAACCAAAATCCAATCCGGGAATTACCCCATACCCCCAGAAATCAATTTTGGCCCATTAGGCCCAATTAAACTTTAAAGGTCCATTAAGTCGTATTTGGGCTTTATGGAAGCAGTTTTGGGCCCAATTGGATCCAATCCATTTGGCCTAAACCCAACTTTGTACAACAAAGCCCAACAAGCCCAATTACAACACTTAAGCCCAATTTCACAAAATAGGCCCAAAATAATTAAATCATAAAATTCCAAATTCCCAATTTAATTACCAAAGTGTATATCATGATTAATCATCCAAATTAACATTTCTAAAACATCAATTTATACAATTAATCATGCTCATTTACATCAATTAGTGTCAAACACATTTTGATTAAAATCAAACCCAATATACATGCTACATGTCTCGGCAATGGGGAATTATTTTTGTCCAAATCAAATTCAATCCAATTAAATTAAATTCAACATTAAATCAATATCCCCAAATGATTTCCAACACATCCAATGAATCAAAAAATCAAAAATCACCAAGAACACAATAGGCATAACTTTCGGCCACCACAAAGAATTTGGGGAAAAATGTTCCAAACATTATTTCTTCAAATTGATCCAATCAATCATCATATAAAACACATTCAAGCATACTTAATCATCCAATTTCATAATTCATGCTCAAAATCAATTTTACCCAAATTTTAAGCCCTAAACATTTCAAGCTCAAACCTTGCTCTAGATGCCATTGTTGGTTCTATTAAGGTCCCAAGATCAATAATAAGTATGAAAAAAGTGCGAATACAAATCGATGAAGTTGTGGAATACTCACATCGATCGGTTAAGCGACATAGCAAGCAACAAAAACTGATTTTCCGCTCCCTCCATGCTCGACAGTGAGCTGTGTAGCAGTCCACTGTTTTCAATTTTTGTCTCCAAATTTTGAGCTCCAAGCTTCGTCAAAGGATTCCCGGCTCATGGGTGGACTTCCCTATCACCTTCGCATGTCTCTCGGAGTGCTAGCTCTAGAGAAATTTGCTATAAATTTCCCTCACTTGTGCTTCCCATGTCACGATTTTCTTGGCAAAACCAGTGAATAATTTTCAGCCCCTTGGGCGTGAATGAGATGAAGAGAATGGAGAGAGGGAAGAGTGTTTGTTGTATATTAGGTTATTATCTACAAAATTGGTAAATGATTTTTATTAAAATCATATACACATTTGCTTTCAAAAGTCAAACTAATGAAAACAAACAACCTTGAGTGTTCCACACTCATACACCAACCAAACAACTCAATCAATCACATCAATCAATCAAGTGTCACATCACTGAAAGTGACATGTGATTTGACGCTTGATGTGCGACTAGCGATTTGACGCTTGATTTGACTTGCATGCCGCACTCGAATTCGAAATGCGAATGCGCTTGCAAATAATCTCGGGCTCGGGTTCGCTAATTCCAAATTAACAAATTTTCCATTGCGTCGTAATTAAATGATTACGCCTAGCGAAATCATTATTCACGTCGCTAACGAATTAATTCTAAATTAATTCATTCCCCCGAATTAAAATCTAATTTTAATTTCGCGTCGAAATCCAATCTCGTTTAATATATCGAATATATTAATTAATCGATTAATTCCAAATTAATCGTTATCTCTCTTTTAATGATATTTTATCCCAGATAAAATATCTCTACAATTAATCCCAGATTAATTTTCACTCTCATCTAATTAATCCCAGATTAATAAAAATGTGAGTCATACATCATCGGTGAATCTTCGGGAAGCGACCCATGAGATCCCCGGATATGTTGGCAGTAAATTCGGTTGTCGGACTATCCGAACACGTAAGTACCTCGTACTACGTTTATACCGATTTACAAGACAAGGTTGGCCTATAGCAAAGCGCCATGCCTACCCAATTCTCCGGAAATATATTTACAGGAATAAAGGATCTATATCAGGCGTAGTATACGTAGTATTGCGTATTTCTGTCCAGTATCGGATGATCACGTGCTAGGCCTGGGGTTGTGATGAGTGGTATTTATATCACTATTTCCCACTTATTTAACCTAATATTTTGTATAGTTTCTTGAGTTTTGTGAATGTTTTGATATGTTTTGTGTTATTTTGTAGATAAATAAAGTTTCAGGACATTCTGGAGGTGATTTGGAGCAATACAGTGAAAATTGGAGAAAAAATGGCATTTTGGTAATTTCCAGCGTCGCGACGACCAGTGTCCGCCGAATCTGCTAACGTGCGCTGGGTCAACGGGTCAAGATTTGAGAAGTTTGACTTTGCTAACGTGCGCCGTGCCACGTGTCACCATCACATCCAATCTACTAACGTGCGCCGTGCCACGTGTCATCATCATATGCTGCCGACACTCAGACTTGACACGTGTCGCCTCATCATCAGCCATGTCCGCGGTCAAAGAGTCAACTTCGCCATGTGTCACGCCACGTCATCAGCCACGTCACAAGGTCAACCAAGTCAACTTGTCACGTCAGCATCAGCCAATCACAGCGTGACACGTGTCGCCACGTGTCGCAATCCTATTATGCCGACAATTGCAACGCCGCATCATCGCCACATCAGCGCCACGCCATCGCCACATCAGCATGACATCATCAGTGACGTCATCACAATATTGAGTCTTAGCCGCCTTGCCACGTGTCGCGTGAACAGTTAGCCGCCTTGCCAAGTGTCGCCTCCTCAGTGAGCCACGCCAACTGTTCCAGCGTCGCGACGCTGGAGCCTTCAGCGTCGCGACGCCAGAAACCAAATTTTGCCTATAAATTCAGCTTCGGATTTCATAATTCAGTGTGCCTTTCTCTCTCTCATCTCTTTGATGAAGAGAGAGTTTCTCTCTCTAAGTTTATTTTAATTTTTTTTTTTTTTAGTTTTTAGTTTGTAATTAATTTTAATTACGTTTTGTAATAATAGTAAATTAATTTTTACTTTTTACTTTTTACAGTTTTACTATTTACCATGAGGAGGTAATTTCCCCAGCTAGGGTGAAAGGTAATTCTTTTACTGTTACTATTTAGATTAATCTCTCTTAAAAATAATATATTCACTATTTAAAATACTGACTTAAAAAGGATACCGCTATATTGGTCGGTTGGCAATTTATTTTAATCTGGTTTAAACCTGACTAATCAAGGATACCGCTATATTGGTCGGTTGGTAATTTAATTATGGTACCGCCTATATGGCTGGTTGGACATAATTTGACTTAATCAGGATACCGCCGATTGGTCGGTTGGTAATATTATAACAAGTTTATATATTATTTTATGGGAGATATCTAAATTAGTAGTAGTAAAAGTAATTCCTTTTACCTTAGCATTTATTTTATAGCTTTTACTTTATGTCTTTTACTTTTCAGTTGTTACTAGCCCTAGTTATGTGTTGTAATTAAATTAATTATCTGGGGTTGTGATGAATTTCAATATCACCGGTTTATAAGGGTTAGATTATAGTTTGGGTATTATAAAGATTTATTTATTGAGTCTTAATCTTAATGCTTTTTATTAATTGGCCATTAATAAAATTGATTAGGTAAACTTAAAATGAACTAGACATAGGGATTTTAAGTTTAAAATCTTAGGCTCAATAGCCCACGATTTCCTTGAGGATAGATAACCCTTTAATAGATTTCCTTACAGGATAGGAATATACCTGTCGGGCGAGGGTAGCCATAATTGGAACTTAATCTTAATGAATCCAGGTAATTTGGTTGACATAGGAATATGGTTCAATGGGTTATACTGGGTATTTGAATTTGACCATCGGAAGAGGCTTTTACATAATTTCGTGTTCCAGGTTAATAAATCATTGTATTACCCAACTATAAAATAATCACTTCATCATTAAAATGATATTGGAAGAAATCACAACCCTAGATCTATGTGTCTTTTGTTATTTACCTTAGTATTTTCTTTTGTTTATTTTGTATATTTTAATTTAGCAAATCCACATTCAACCAATCAATCAAACAATCACTCTCTTCTCCATTTAATTAGATATTTGTAAATAAATAGATTCAACAATTAATAAAAACAATAGGAATTAAGTCCTCGTGGGATCGATATTTTTATACTACTTGAACGATACGTGCGCTTGCGTTATACGTGTGTGTTTACGCCGGTCAAGTTTTTGGCGCCGTTGCCGGGGACTTATTTATCTTTCACTATTAGTTTTAAGGTTAGATACATTTACTTGTATCTAATTTCTTTTTACTTATTATCTTTGTTTTTCGTGTGTTTCAGGTTCTCAAATACTTCATGAGACGAACCAGAAGTTTTGAACTACGACCGCTTGACCCAGAAATTGAAAGAACCATCAGACAATTGAGAATGGAAAGGCGAGAAGGCCAAGAAGCAATTGTTAACATGGAACCTGAACCTTTGGAGGTGCACCACCAATTCCCATTCGAGACAGAACCATTCTGGTGGTTGACAGACTCATTTCCTGTATTGTACTTCCTCCATTACCAGCAAATGTGGGTGACATCAAAACTTGCATTCAGATGATTCAGCACTCAGTTCAGTTTGGGGGAATGCAATTGAAGATCCTAATACTCACATCAGCAACTTCCTGGAAGTTTGCGGCACTTTCAATTACAACCGAGATGCTGAAGAAGCAATGAGACTTCGTGTTTTTCCATACTCCTTGAAGGACTGTGCGTATCAAGATAGTATCTGTCAGTCCTGTGTAAAGGGCATAGGCATCCTACACGTGTTTGCGATCTAGTAAATCCATGGATGTGTTATAACTTTGAAAATCAGTTCCGAGTGTTATTTAGAGATCGTAAATTTAAAAGTCGACTATATTATACCGAACAGATTTGACGTTCTTATCTATATCCCAAGTATAATATGGATAGCCTGTGACGGAGAGATTATACGTATGAAAATGACCTCGACTTGCATAGTTTAGCGAGATTATCTGTGGTCGCCATAATTCATGAGTGAGTGAATTATGGACATGAAATTGGATATCATGACGGATAAACCTAAACTTAGAGAGTCTCACAATATGAAGTGTACTCGTTGAGCACTTGGGCAACTCATTATGAATAATACAGATTATTTATAATACTTCATCTGATTAAGTGAGTTAATTCGAATCGTTTAAATGGTTAAATGATAATACATGCATTAGGGGATTTTGGTCATTTAATAATTATTGTGTATTTGTATTTGATATATAATTTGATTAGATACATATTAATTAATTGTCAAATGAGATTTTGACACATGCCATTAATATATGTATTTTTTATTTAATATAAATATAACTACATAATATATATAATAATTATATTAATTAATTATTTAGATATTTAATTGTTAAATATTTGAATAGTTAAATAATATTCATATTTCATAAATGTTAAGAAATATGTTTAATTATTATTGGTGACACATTGAATGATTTAATTAAACTTTATTTGTGCAAATATGATTTGTTAATATAAAGTTTGATTTATTTATTTGAATTAAATATGGAAAATGACCAAAATAGCCCTCTAGAGTCGGTCATCATTATTTTTTAATTATTATTGGTGACATATGGAATGATTTAATTACACTCACAAATTGTTTGAAGATTCAAGGAAGAAAAGAAGGAAAAATCAAGAAAAGTTTTAGAAATATTAAGAATAAAGGTAATCTTCAATCCCCTTAAGCTTGGAAAACATGTTTCTAGTTCTTGATTATCTAGATTGATTATAGGGTTTCTTATTTACTTTAGAATTTTGGTGTTTTTGATTTGGAGGATGGATATGGAAGTGATGATGCATGTGTGAAGTGTTTTGTGTGCTATTATTGTAAGATGTATCCAATTTATTCATTTGATGATATGTTTCCATTCTAGAGTGTTATGACCACTCTTGTGATGCCTAGAATTTTTCTTGGGTGGTTCATTTGTGGTGACTTTGATTGGTGTTTTGATTAATTGGATTAATCTTAAAAATTAGATTTAAAGCATGAAAAATTTGCATTTTTGGTTTCTGGATCTGTTCTAGAAAATTTGGGTTTATGATGATGAATTTGATGTCATATAAATGTATTGGATGTGTTTTGGTTGTTGGAACAATTGCCAGAAATTGTTTCAGAGTTGAAATAAGCGAAAACGGTGAAAAACGACGTTACCAGGTGACTTTTGAGCCAACCGGGTGACGGCTATCCAAACAGTGAATTTGTCACTGTTCGGGCAGCCCATGAACTGCCCTAATACTATTAGGGTTGACTTGGATAGCCCTCATGTGTATTGGGTAGTCCGTTCGGTCAAAAACGCGTTTTAAACCATTTTACGGAAAAACATTTTCGTAAACGTTTCGCGACGTTTCTTAGTTGTTTATGTCATTATTTGATATCTAATAAACATGTTTAGGTGAAATATGAATGAATTATTCATATTGGATATTGAATAATTCATTCGGTAATTTAAAAAATTTTAAAATTACGATTTCACCCGAACAGCGTTTCCGCCGCGTCCGATGCCTAAAACCCCAACAAAAATGGTATTAGAGCAGGTCTGATGCTTCATCCATTACATTATTCATGCTTGATATATGATATGTAATCCAATTTTAATATTCGCACATGCATGTAATCTATACGTTTTTTGACTTTTCTGGTCTATGCTAACAGGAAACTTAACAGAAATTTAATGGTTAAGTTTAGTTATGTTTTTTCTAAAGTAGAATTGAACTGTTTAGAAATTGATCTAGATTATAATTCTGTAGTTGATGTAGAGTAATGCTTCCTTGAGGAATATCCCTGCTTAAAATAAGGCTGTAAAGTAACGTGTATTGGATGCATATTTCTTGGTCCGTCTTGTCAAAACGGTTTATGGGTAACTTTCTATGGCTGCATCTGAGACCGTACCAAATCATTGAGGGTGTAGTTGATAGAATTTTATCCATGCCGGTCGTATATTGATACTAGATAAATTCAAGTGAAAGTGGAAATCCCAAACGTGTCAAAGCTGTCATGACTACATCGGTAGCTTGAGTTTGTCATTGGCAAGTGAAGCCTTGATACGCCTCATTGTGAATGTGCCAAAGCTGTCATAACGAGAAATGGTTAGGACCAAAATTAGGAGTCACTGGTGAGTGATTGACAATGAGTTGTCTACCTAATGAATATACGTAGGCGAGATCGTGCCAAAGCTGTTAGTCGAAATATATTCATGGGATCCTACTCTCACTATGGAATTCGATTTAATTATTGAATTTTCATTCTCCGTTAGGGATTATGGTATTACATAAAGTAGTGGGAGACAGTGCTGGGTTAAAAATCCATAACTAAGCAGTGTGTAATTTTATGGAATTTGCTGCTTTTGTTTTCCTTTATTCTATATTGTTTATAGAATTATACTTATAATCCACTGCATATCATATTACTTGAATATATTTTCTGACTTTAATTATGGTTGCTTATTTCTAGAATAGGTTCTAGAATGACAGTAGACTTAGATATTGTTTGATAAGTTCAAATCATCGAGAACTGTTGTTCCGATTTTCTTGAAAAATCAAGATGGTTAGTGACTTAGTTACTAAGTCACGATTAGTAATCTAAATAGATATTTGTTTTGGATATAGTTATCTAGTAAGAATAGTTTCTTATGCAGTAAGAATTAACTTGAATTAGTTCATGTCTCGAGATTCTTGACTAGTATTAAGAAAACCCCATTAGGTATTTGTTACTTTAAGAAGTCACGTGTCTGATACAGTTTGCTAATCAATTTTTACAATTGTTGTGAATAATTGAACGTAAATTATAAAGCTTAAGAAAAGAGATGTGTATAGTTGTGTATGGAGAATATCGATTCTCACAATACGACAACTATTGGTATTGGATACTAGATCTCCCGTCTAGTTATTTAAAATAATGTTTAATAACTGTTTTGATATTTGATATAAGAACTTGTGACTATTGGATAGTTACTTAATTCTATATAAACAGTTGTTACATATTTTAATATGACTAGTAATGTCATTAATGAAAAGATAAACATTAAGAATATGTTCGGTTAACTAAATAACTTAGAACAGTGCTTTATAAGATTTTATCACATAAGCATAAGATGCTTATTCTGTTGGTAAAGGATGGTATGATATGAGATCACACCACATATCTTTATCCATTTAATAAATATTATATTCATGATGTGATTAAATCTCATTTAACCAATGATCATCATTGGACCACAAGATTTATTAGACTAATACATTGGATGTATGTAGTTTAATGAATTAGAAATTACCTTAGATCGTTTTCTTTACTCTGTAACTTAGTTAATGAATTGTCATGACTTAGTTGCATGTTTCTAAAAGAAAATATATTGAACGTCTTGAATAGTTCGAGAACTTTCAATATGTTTCTGATGAAATACGAATAGAATATTTTGAATGGTTCAAAGATATTCTATTTGAAGTGTTGAAAACTATATCTTTGAAATTCATCGTGAATCTTTGAATTGTTCAAAGATGTTTGATATGATCAAATATATGAATTTTGGCAATTAGTTCTAAAGTTATTTAATGAATGTGATTCTTACTCAATATTAAAATTCCACGATTCCATCTTGATGGAATTGGTCAGTGGGAGTAATTGAATCTTATATGATTTGATTCGTTGATATTGAGTGTTTCTGAATTAGTTTTCAATACTCTTGGGGTTATGCTCCAGTAAGACTAATTCATCTCTTTAATTATGTCCCATTAGTTTCTACAATTACGTATATGATATGTATTGTAGCAAATTCGAATCTTGAAAAGTTTGAGATTTGAATCTTTTTTTTTGTATAATGGTTATATAATTGAAAGTACTTGCATCTCGGAGGTACAAGTAAAAGTTTATCATTTATTCTATTTAATGGAATATTGTATTCTATTTGATAGAATATCTTTTCTAAGATCCCGAGTAATAAAATTATTTTATTACTTGGTGTGTAACATCGGATGTTAACGATTATAGAAAAGACTTGACTTATTGAAGTCAAATGTGAGAATGATAAACTATAAGTGGAACTACATAACTAATAAGATGAAAATACCCTTAGACATCCTCCGTATAAGTTCAATAGGATGTCAGAATAATTTATAAAGTATTTGATACTTATTGGTTCTGTTGTTTTCTTATTGAAGAAAATTATCATAAAACTTATAGTGTGAGCAATATTTGATATCGATTTCAGAAATTACATTTGAACCATAGATCTAAGGTTGTTCGTAGCTTACTACGATCAAGTTTTAAACTTGATTGAGCTTTTGGTATGAATTGTTCATAAAATGTGCAAATTGTTTGCGCAACAAAAAGCAAAGTGAGCTTGATAAATATTTGACCTTTATAGTATGATAGTGAGAAAGGTTATACTCAATAGTCTATTGTAGATTCTAAGAAAACTTGTCTCTAGTCGCACTAATTGAAAAATTAAAGATTTGTTGGTTGAAGTTGATATTGAACTATGTATTTTGGCTAAAGAATACAAAGTTGCGTTCTTGAGTGATTTATTCGAATGAGAGATTCGTCGTGATTTCTTTGTTTGAAGAGTTCATTTTAGAATGGCCTAGAATTTGTATTATGCTTAGATCACAGTTTGATATACTAGCTTATAGAGCCTATTGTATACTCAGGGAAGCTTTTCGAAAATCTGTGTTCTATTATTTTGATACAGTCAGATTATATGATTTTATCAAAACATAGAGAATACATATTTGTTAGTAGGGTCAGTGGGAGCGTACAAATTTCTTTCTAAGGTTATATATCCTAATGACATTATCATTATTAAAGTAATAATGGAATGCTTGTGAGGTAAAAAGTTTACCTAAGTCTTCTATTTTTCGTGAAAGCATTGGGAGTAGTCTCTGTTATATTTGATATAAAGTTTTATATATGATATAAACTAAGAGACTTGTGAGATACTCCCATTAGTCGCGTATTAGATATGATCTAATAAAGGACACAGTAAGACTATCTGTATGACAGTTAGTATAACTGTCATACAGTTAACGTGTCTTTTATATATATAGTATTCATCTTTCGTAAAGGATGATTCCTTTGTCGAAAGAAAGATTGATTGGAATGTCTAATCAATCTTATACATCATAGGATGATGGTGTAATGAATATTATATTATGTGCGATTAAAGATATCAATTTAATCGTAATGGTTACGAGTTATTTTGATATCCTGCAGACCATATGATGGGTCATGAAACATGTTCTTTGTTATCTTAGAGATATTAAGAATGAGTTTCTTATTCATGGAGAATTTAGTCTACAACCTTAAGGTTAGATTAGTTTTGATCCTAATTATGACATTAGATGGTCTATGTCATCTAAAGTCAGAAAAGATGTAGTGGGAGTGTCACCATTGATTCTACTGAATCAATAGAATTAGTTGTAACTTATGAAGTATTGACTTATTGAGTTGCATAGTGACCCTATAGATTAGAAGTTTTCATATTAGTGTAGTGCTTGCAGTTGTCTCATAGTATTTGGATTTGATCTCTAAATACATAGACAACTTAGTAGCTATAGCACAATACTGATATAGCGTCTGAGTCATATTGATGTGGAATTTTGATTTTACAAAATCTAAATGATGCTCGCTACGGAAAACGAATGAGTTTGTTGGACGGACTCAATTTGTTAAAGTGGGCTTACTTGTTGTTGCCTACCTCTTGAGTGCTAGGTGAGCTCTTGAGGGCCATGAGTATGTGATACACATTGAGATGTGTATATGATACCGTGGATTGGCACTAGAGCAAGTGGGAGAAATTGTTTGGGTTGGTGCTCGGAGTGCCAATTCGGATCATATTTATGTCAAATTCTTGAATACGAGCAATTCCATTTTCCATAATATTACTTATTTAATGGTAGCACCTCTTGTCTTTTATATACATATTCGATCTAATTGCGATTAGATATCTAATTATGATTAGATTGAAACTAAATCTGATTTAGTGATACATGTATATTAGACAAAGACCCTAGGATTTACAAAGTAGTGCGCAGTTACAACGTAGTTTGTAATTGACATTAGGGAGCGTCACTATAAGTTGTATATACTTAAATAAAGTTCATGGTCATTATTTGCTAACACGGGTCGGTTAGTAAGATCCACTGAGACCAGTACATGTCGTATATCATTACTTGGTTTGACGGTTTATACCAATGAACCATGAGTCTCGGGAGACTCGTATACACATGTAGATGTTTATTTGATAAACATTGAACGACTCACTGAAGATTTCCTAATAGATGGTACACCAACGTCAATAGGAATATTCTCGAGTTGAGCGAGCATAGTGGTCCTTCGACTTGAGATACCACTGTGGATATATGAGTTATCCTCCACACTTTGATGGCAGTCACTTCACAATCTATTGAGATCAGACCTCCGCCTGTTCGTTGGGTGTGGACTGATGCTCATGATATGCTATGCGTATCAAGATAGAATCTGTCAGTCATGTGTACAAGGCATAGGCATCCTACACGTGTTTGCGATCTAGTAAATCCATGGTTGTGGTATAACTTCGGAAATCAGTTCCGAGTGTTATTTCGAGATCGTAAATTGAAAATTCCACTATATTATACCGAACGAATTTGACATTTTTATCTATATCCCAGGTATAATATGGATAGCCTGTGATGGAGGGATTATACGTATGCATTGACCTCGACTTGCATAGTTTAGCGAGATTATCTATGGTCATCATAATTCATGAGTGGGTGAATTATGGACACGAAATTGGATTTCCTGATGGATAAACCTAAACTTAGAGAGTCCCACATATGAAGTGTACTCGTTGAGCACTTGGGCAACGCGTTATGAATAGTATAAATTATTTATAATACTTCATCGAATTAAGTGAGTTAATTCGAATCATTTAAATGGTTAAACGATAATACATGCATTAGGGGATTTTGGTCATTTAATATTTATTGTGTATTTGTATTTGATAAATAATTTGATTAGATACACATTAATTAATTGTCAAATGAGATTTTGACACATGCCATTAATATATGTAATTGTTATTTAATGTAAATAAAAATACATATATATAATAATTATATTAATTATTATTTAGATATTTAATTGTTAAATATTTGAATAGTTAAATAATATCCATATTTCATAAATGTTATGAAATATGTTTAATTACTATTGGTGAAACATGGCATGATTTAATTAAACTTTATGTGTGCAAATATGATTTGTTAATATAAAGTTTGATTTATTTAATTGAATTAAATGTGGCAAATGACCAAAATGGCCCTCTAGAGTCGGTCACCATTATTTTTTAAAGTAAACAAATTTTCTTTTGGTTCTCAATGGAAGCCATAGACGATCATCCTTCTTCCAAAATACACTCACAAATTGATAGAATATTCAATGAAGAAAAAAAGGAAAAATCAAGAAAAGCTTTAGGAAAATTAAAGATGAAAGATAATCTTCAATCCCCTTAAGCTTGGAAAGCATGTTTCTAGTTCTTGATTATCTAGATGGATTCTAGGGTTTCTTCTTTACTTTAGAATTTTGGTGTTTTTGATTTGGAGGATGGATATGGAAGTGATTATGCATGTGTGAAGTGTTTTGGGTGCTATTATTGTAATATGTATCAAATTTGTACATTTGATGATATGTTGTCATTCTAGAGTGTTATGACCACTCTTGTGATGCCTAGAATTGTTCTTGGGTGGTTCATGTGTTGTGACTTTGATTGGTGTTTTGATTATTTGGATTAATCTTTAAAAATTTGATTTAAAGCCTGAAAAATTGGCATTTTGGTTTCTGAATCAGCTCTAGAAAATCTGGGTTTATGTTGATGAATTTGATGTCATATAAATGTATTGGATGTGTTTTGGGTGTTGGAACAATTTCCGGAAATTGTTTCGGAGTTGAAATAAGCGAAAACGGTGAAAAATTGCATTATCGGGTGACTTTTGAGCCAACCGGGTGACGGCTATCCAAACAGTGAATTTGTCACTGTTCGGGCAGCCCATGAACTTCCTGTTGGGTTTCTACTATAGTTCCAAGATCATTCAAGCAATGAAAATAATGTGAATACAATAAAGAAGTACGGCAGAATCATACTTACAATGATCGGATTTGCGATGCGAAGAACACAAAAAAATTTCCTCCTCCATAAAGCTCTCGGCCAAGCCCAAATTTGTGCTCCTCCAAGATTCGGTCAACCTCCTCTTTGTGCTCCATGGATGATCTTCAAGCTCCAAGCTTTGAGAATGAATTCCATGCTTAGGGTTTGTTTCCCTATCACATTTGATGACTCTTTAGTGTGCTAGCACCTTGGAAATTTTGCCACAAAATTTCCCTTAGCTTCTTCTTTTTTCTCGGCATTTTCAAAAATGGAGAAGGAGAGAAAATGGCCCTTGGCCGAATGGGAGAGGGGAGAGAGAGAGAAGAAGAAGTCAAGTGTGTTGTGTATTTGATTTTCAAAAATCAAATACCAAATCCTATTTTTCCAAAAAAAAGGTACAAGGCTTTTAAGCCTTCAAACTACTCCCATCAATCACAAGTGACAAACATCTCATTACTCAAAATTGATGTGACTTGCATCACTTGAATGACTAATGATATGACGCGTGATGTGACTTGTGGGCCCCACTTGATTCTAAATGCGCGTGGTCTCGCAAACACCCACGGGCTCGGGTTCGCTAATTCCGAATTAACGAATTTTCCGTTGCGACGTAATTAAATCAAATTTAATTAAATAATTATGCCTAGCAAAATTACTATTCACGTCGCTAACGAATTAATTCTAAATTAACTAGTTCGTCCGAATTAAAATCTAATTTTAATTCCACGTCGAAATCTAATTTCGTATAATATATCGAATATATTATTTTATCGATTAATTCCAAATTAATCATTCTCTCTCTTTAAATAGTATTTTATCCCAGATAAAATATCTCCGTAATTAATCATAGATTAATTTTCTCTCTCTATTAATTAATCCCAGATTAATAATGTGTGAGTCATACGTCATCGGTGAATCTTCGGGAAGCGACCCATGAGATCCCCTGATATGTTGGCAGTAAATTCGGTCGCCGGACTATCCGAACACGTACGTACCTAGTACTACGTTTTTACCGATTTACAATACATGGTTGGCTTCTAGCAAAACACCGTGCCTACCCAATTCTTCAAAAATATTCTTAAAGGAATATGTGATCTATATCAGACGTAGTATACTGCGTATTGCGTATTGCAATCCAGTATCGGATGTCACGTGCTAGGCCTGGGGCTGGAATTGTGTCTGCCCCGTACGAAGCACATGTCGGATCTCTGGTAACTAGTCTCTATAATCGGATAAACATGACCTAGTTATAATATCTCGATAGCTGCAGCATATAAAAGCACCAGTTTTGTATCCTACGTGATCATCATCTTCACTATGACTGGAGTGATACTTTCATCGTGACATCACACCCAATACACTACGATTCTCAATATACCCAGAAAAGGCGTACACAGAACCGGTTAAAGCCTGGACGACCAAAACCAAAGTATATTGATTGTCGCAAGTATTAGCGGTGCAAGTTTCAGGTTAAAACCAAATACACCTACCCTGATTCGGACTTCCATAGACACATAGTGATACTACCAATGGAATTCTGAGGGGTCTATCCAGAGCGAAGCTGTTTCCGTACCATCGGTAAACACAACCTCCTATTACACTTGCATGAGTATCGAATACCTAAATATATGAGAACTATGATGTTATGCTCCCATAACTCGCACAAGTGTAATACTAGTATATTCCGTACTATCGATGTCCAATCTCGATAATACTCCGACTAGGGATGTTTTAATAATTAAACCTTCATGGATTGATACTATCTCATATCATCTCAATCCGTAATTAATCATATGGACTTTTATCATTTATATATCCTGGTAATATAATTACAAATGATAAAAGAGCAATTTCCTTTATCACATAGTTAATTTGTGCAACAACACCATGTTCTATACAAATAGTGATGCTATGGGTCATAATTGTCCAACAATCTCCCACTTGGCCTATAGCCAATCACTCAAGTGTCCTACACTTGAACTATGTACGGTTCGCTCAAACTTCTGCTGAGAAAATGCTTTCGTGAGCGGATTTGCAATGTTATCATCTGATGCGATTTATTCGATCATCACATCGCCACGATGTATGATCCGAACGAATCAAATGAATAGTTGAAGTATATATTTGGATCGTTTATGAGACCATTAATTCTTTAGCCTGTGTTGTAGCCTAGCTCAGTTGCTAACATAACTACTCATAATCTTATTAGGATTATTAAGATCCATAGTGCTTCTATTGCTGCCTCAGCTGCAGCAATATTCGGCTTTTGATTGTTTATTTGGCAACAGTATCTTGCTTGGAAGATTTCCAGCTCACTGTTCCGTTATTCAAACTATATAGTACCTTTATTTCGACTTATAGTCATTTTTGTCGGTTAGGAAACTTCCAACAGTGAACCCAGACACTTCAAGTTCTCCTTCTCCATAGCTTAAGAAAGCATCATGAGATCATCTAAGATACTTTAGAATGTTCTTAACATCAATCCAGTGACTATCACTTGGATTGGCCTGATTGTGACTCCATATGCTCAAAGCATATGAGACACCAGGTCGCGTACATATCTTTCAATGTACGGTTTTCGGAGAGTGTCAACACTTTTAGATCTATCCCAGTAGATCCTTATTCCTAGAATAAAGGTTGTCTCTCCCAAGAATTCTACGGAGAATTTTTCATGAAAGCCAAGCTTTCACCGATTGTATTACGGGAATGTCATTTCCAAGAAATGACATATCATCATTATTTAGGACAATCATTATCAGTGCGCTCCCACTAACCTCCTTATATACACAAGAATCATTTTCGTTTTTGAATTAAATCATATACCATTATGATTACATCAAAACGATATAGTTCAAAGAACGCAATGCTTGCTTCAATCTATAAATGGATCGAATTAACTTGCAAACCTTGTTTGCTTGTTTTGGTACAACAAAACCGTCAGGATGTTGTAAACATCCTCCAAAAGGTTTATGTTTAAGGAAAGTGATTTTGATGCTCCGATGCCATATTTTATAAATGAAACATGCAGCATCAGCAAGCATTATCCAAATGGATTAAACCATGTCAACAAGTAAAAGGTTTCGTCTTAATCAACACAATGTTGATAACGATGCCTTTTCGCTACAAGCCTAGCTTTGTACGTTGGTATGTTGCCATCAATGTATGTCTTCCTTGAAGACTTATATAGTACCAATAGGCACAATACCTTCCGGTACATCAACTAGTGTCTAAACTCGGTTGGTATACATTGAATCCATTTTGGACATCATGGCACTTTGCCATAATAGGAAGTCGATACCTTGTATCACTTCCTCATACGTAGTCGGTTCGTATTCCTCAATAAGATTGACATTTTCATGAGGTGAGATCAGAAACCCATACCTCCCAGATTGTTTTCTAACTCTCTCCGACTTACATGGTTCTTGTGTATTAGAAGATTGTGGTACAATTTCATCCCTGATGAACTGTTTGTGTTCCATTAAGAAATTGGTACCTGGAACAGTATTACTCTGATTTTCATCGAGTTTTACTTTCCTCCCACTTACCACTGCATATAGGTATTCCTCTTAGGAAAACCGCATGGCGAGCAACAATTACATTGTTCTCTTGTGAGTTGTATAAGTACTATACTTTGGTTTCCCTAGGATAACCTACAAATTTAGGCACTTATCCGATTTGGGTTCTAGTTTTGTATCATCCAAACATATGCCCAGCATTACCAAATCACCAGGAATGAGAAAACCCAGTTTCTTTCCTGTTCATATCTAATATGAAGTCTGTCAAACAGAATTTCATGTAACCTTATTCAAAATAAGTATTGCATTGTTAATGCATATCCCTTAAAGGAAAATGGTAGCTCAGAGCGACTCATGATTAACCTTATCATGTCCAACAAAATTTGGTTTCTCCGTTTGGATACATCGCTCAATTGAGGTGTTCCGGGATGAGTCCACTATGAAAGAATATTATACTCTTTCAAATATTCCAGAAACTTATTGCTTAAGTATTTTCATCATGGTCTAACCATAAAGGTTTAATACTTTAGCCAATCTGTCTGTTTATTTCATTTCGAAACTCTTTGATTGATCAAAAGTGTCTGATTCGTATTTCAAAAGAAACACATAACCATAACGCGATGCCACATCCGTAAAGGTTACGAAGCGTTCATATCCACCTCTAGCATAGCTAGATATGGGCCCACTTACGTCACTATGAATGAGGGCTAACAGATCGGTGGCACTTGTACTTTTACCAAGTAATAAGTGTTTTTGGCAATTTGCCTAATGAACTAGATTCGTAGACATCATTTGAATAGAATCAAATTTGTCCTGGTACCCACTCTTCGAAAGTGCGGATATACGAGTCTTGTTTTGTGTGTCCCATACAACAATGCCACAAATAAGTCTCATCTGATTAATTCAGTTTGAGCTATTTGTTTGTCATGTTATATGTTTGAGATTTAATTATATTCAAAATATAATTACTGTTATTCACATCTAATGTGTTTATCTCAATATCATCTTTATAAAATAAAACACTTTAGTGTTCTAGAATATAAAGGTATACCCGCAACGAGTTATACTCTGGTATAGAGATAATATTTCTAGTCAAACTAGGTACATTATAACAGTTTCCTAATTTAAGTACACACCCGAATGGTAGTTCCTAAACCTAGGTTTCTACGGTTAAAACAGCGACTCTCGTCCCTTTTCCGATTCGCAGATTAATCTCAACTGAAGTCAGTATCCTGCTCATCCGCAGATTCTGCACAACAGTACATATCTATGTACCACATCTAGTATCAAAATCCAATTTTGAAACTAATAGTGAACATGTTTATGACAAACATACTTGAAGCCGGAGCCTTGCCCCTCTTCACTTCCTTCACGTCTGCCTTGTCCATACAGCAGTCACACTTCCAGTGACTCCGTTTGCAACAGTTTAGGCAGACATCTTGGGATATGTCTTTTGTCTTCCCAGAAGACTTTGATGATTTTTCCTTTGCCCATTTTTAGAAGTTCTGGCTTTGCCTCCTTGAGCATAGCCATCAACTCTCCAAGAGCTTACTCTTGGTTCACAATGAACCTGCCCCAGCTTTCGGGTAGAGACTATAAGATCAAATCTTTGGCAGTCTCAGCCACGTAGGTAATGCCTAGCTAACCTAGTTGATCGATGTCAGTAATCATCTGCGACACCTAGTGCTCGACAGATGTACCCTCTGACATACACGAGCTAAAGAGCTTCTTAAGCAATTTGTACTTCTAAGATCTAAGAATAAATCTATGAAGATCTTTAATTTCAATATCATGGTATAAGTATCTAATCCTTAATTTTGATAACGAAATTAAAGTGTCATTGCATTAAGCATAAAGGATTGAGCACTAAAGTTATCATCACATGAATCTTTCAAAGATCATGTTCTACTATTTGCTCAACTTCGGGCTTAGGCCCAAGAGGTTATTCTATCAAATAAAGTAACTCCTAGTTTCCAGGACTATCCTGAGGTATTATTCCCAATTAGAAAATTAAAGCCGTTTAAAAACATTTTAACCCAGGTTATGTTTTAAACGCTAATCTTTCAATTATCTTGATTGCAATAGTCCAACTATCCAATCAACGATT
Source organism: Zanthoxylum bungeanum (assembly GCA_019454045.1). NCBI lineage: Eukaryota > Viridiplantae > Streptophyta > Magnoliopsida > Sapindales > Rutaceae > Zanthoxylum > Zanthoxylum bungeanum. Next base: position 32,638 of record SKCR01051679.1, on the reverse strand, counting down.
TCAGGTACTATTGAATATAATGATTACTATAGTCTAACTATATAATCAACTATAATTTAATTATTTTGGTTAAATTCAAATATATTGATTACTATAATCCAATTATATAATCAACTATAATTTGAAGTAGTTTGAATACAGTCCAACTGTTTAATTAAAACAACGATTAAATATTAGTCCAACTAATAAATATTTATTTAAATGACGAAAAATGATATGAGCGCGTATTGGCAAGTATCTAAATGAATTTGAAAATTTAATACTTGCCTCCCACTATTTTTCGGCGAGCCTCTAACCCTCTATTGAGTACTCGGGAAACCTTGTTTCCTAGTGGGCTAGGATCCCGTTAAATAACACACAACCTTGGCTTTGGCCAACAAATTGTATGATATTTAACTAGGTAGATCTCTAAGATCAATTGGATCTCATCCAATTCCTAGATCCAGTAGGTGGACATCCAAGTCCGAAACATAAATACAATATATCCAATATATTTTCCTAACCTTTTTCCTCTGAATCAACTAAGCCTTGGCTTTGGCACAACAAACTTAATGATTCCAGTTAAGCGGGACCCATAGACCTTGGAAAGCTTCGTAATCGATGTCGATGGACAAGAAGTGATCTTGACTTTGGCCAACAAATCACAACTTGGACAAGACACCGATATGGAACAAAGCCTTCATGATTCAAACACATCCGCGATGGACAAATGCCTTGACTTTGGCCAACAAACCAGTGCCAATCTTGGATCTTGAGAATGAATCATTCAATGGAAGGAAAAACGCTTAATATATGTTGAGGGTTTTTCGCGTAATTGGCAACCAATTAATTATCTTTGTTAAGGTCTCATCATACACCCTTAAATATGCATTCTAAAAACATAATAAGGCGCGTAAATAAATTAATAATGATATGCGGATGGATATTTAAAACAACTTGTTCCTAGAACAAATCTCTCCTTTTTCTTCTCTCACGCTAGCACAATTCTTACTTCTACCCAATTACATAACACTTCTAAAGAAACCTCATTTACATTGAGAGGAATAGGTGAGAAGAGAAATACAAAGAGTCAAGAGGTAATAGGCTGGACACGCAGGTCCAATTTAATAAATTCTAAATTTATTACAACAATTTCCAAAATTGCCCTCACCCATCTAATATCCATCCGATATACATTATTCATACATCACATCCATATATTCACACAAAGCATGCTATCAATCAATCTAATCCAATTAATTAATTTGAAATTAATGACCATCCAATGTTCAAAGAACGATTTGATTTGCGCGAGTCAAACTCGTTTTAAGAATAAGTACTCAAAGTACGAATTCTTGAATTATATTAAACTACAACATTAAATCCAATTCAATTTGTATTCAATACTAATTCTATATTTAATTCTAAATTAAATAACTACACTTTATTAATGAGCCTTTGTGACTTAGATTCTAAATCTAATCATTACGGGTATGAAAGCCCAATTAACATCCAATGTCATTTTAATTAAAGTCCAATGGGCTTTCAATTAATTTATAAGGCATGGACTTTGGCAACCAAAGCCCAATAAGGAATCACCCTTTGCCAAAATCAATTTAGGCCCATTAGGCCCAATTAAAATTTTAAAGGTCAATTTAATTATATTTGGACTTTATTGATATGGTTTTGGGCCCAATTGGATCCAACCAATTAACCTAAACCATACTTGGCCCAACCAAGCCCATTAAGCCCAAATACAACTTTATTAGCCCAATTCCAAATTTAAGCCCAATTAATTTAATTACAATATTCCAACTATCACAATTAAATCAATTAAAGTGTATAGCCATGATTAATTAACCAAATTAACATTTCCAAAATACTAATTTACATAATTAATCATGCTTACTAATTATCAATTCATGTCCTACACAATTGAAGCAAAATCAATCCCATTTCATGCTTATTAGTCACGGCATTTTAGGGTTTTTGTCCGATTTCGATTTTAATCCAATTAAATCATAAATCAACATTTCCCAAGTCATTCAAACTCATCCAATGATTAAAAAAACAAAAATAACCATAACATTTAGGGCACACAACTTTCGGCCAAGCCTAGTTTTTTGGGAAAAATTGATCCAATTCAATTTTCATCAAATAGATCATGCATAACAATATGTTATCATCATTCAAGCATATTCAAACAATCAATTTCATCAAATCGTGCTCAAATCAATTTTACCCAAATTTTACCCTAAATCATTTTCATGCTTAATCAAGGCTCTTGATACCATTGTTGGGTTTCTACTATAGTCTCAAGATCATTCAAGCAATGAAAATAATGTGAATACAATAAAGAAGTATGGTGGAATCATACTTACAATGATCGGATTTGCGATGCGAAGAACATAAAAAATTATCCTCCTCCATGAAGCTCTCGGCCAAGCCCAGATTTGTGCTCCTCCAAGATTCGGTCAACCTCCTCTTTGTGCACCATGGATGATCTTCAAACTCCAAGCTTTGAGAATGAATTCCATGCTCAAGGGTTTGTTTCCCTATCACCTTTGGATGACTCTTTAGTGTGCTAGCACCTTGGAAATTTTGCCACAAAATTTCCCTTAGCTTCTTCTTTGTTCTCGGCATTTTCAAAAATGGAGAAGGAGAGAAAATGGCCCTTGGCCGAATGGGAGAGGGGAGAGAGAGAGAAGAAGAAGTCAAGCGTGGTTGTGTATTTGATTTTCAAAAATCAAATACCAAATCCCATTTTTCCAAAAAAAAAGGTACAAGGCTTTTAATCCTTCCAAACTACTCCCATCAATCACAGATGACAAGCATCTCATCACTCAAAATTGATGTGACTTGCATCACTTAAATGCTAATGATGTGACGCGTGATGTGACTTGTGGGCCCCACTTGATTCTAAATGCGAGTGGTCCCGCAAACACTCCCGGGCTCGGGTTCGCTAATTCCGAATTAACGAATTTTCCGTTGCGACGTAATTAATCAAATTTAAAATAATTATGCCTAGTAAAATTACTATTCACATCGCTAACGAATTAATTCTAAATTAACTCGTTCGCCGAATTAAAATCTAATTTTAATTCCGCGTCGAAATCTAATTCGTATAATATATCGAATATATTATTTTATCGATTAATTCCAAATTAATCGTTCTCTCTCTTTAAATAGTATTTTATCCTAGATAAAATATCTCATAATTAATCCTAGATTAATTTTCTCTCTCTATTAATTAATCTCAGATTAATAATGTGCGAGTCATACGTCATCGGTGAATCTTCGGAAAGCGACCAATGAGATCCCCCGGATATGTGTTGGGAGTAAATTCGGTCGTCGGACTATCCGAACACGTACGTACCTAGTACTACGTTTTTACCGATTTAAAAGACATGGTTGGCTTCTAGCAAAGCACCGTGCCTACCCAATTCTCCAGAAATATTCTTAAAGGAATATGTGATCTATATCAGGCGTAGTATACAACGTATTGCGTATTGGGATCCAGTATCGGATGTCACGTGCTAGGCCTGGGGCTGGAATTATGTCTGCCTCGTACGAAGCACATGTCGGATCTCTGGTAACTAGTCTCTATAATCGGATAAACATGACCTAGTCATAATATCCCGATAGCTGCAGCATATAAGAGCACCAGTTCCGTATCCTACGTGACCATCATCTTCACTATGACTGGAGTGATACCTCCATCTTGACATTGTTGGAAAATCTAATCCATGTCCCAAGATCAATAGAGCATACAAATATATATAAATGAATGAACAATATTGAAGTATGGCGGAATCATACTCACAAAGATCGGAATGCGGATGCGTTGATGAAATGAAAACTTTTCTCCTTAGTGCAGTGAAGGTTTCGGCCAAGGTGAGTGGGGAAGCTCCAAGCCTCTTTGATCCTTCCAAGCTCAAGAATTAGTTTCCCATAACACCTTTGTATGATCCCTTGAAGGTGCTAGCCTTGTGTGTGAATTTATGTTCCAAACAAACACAATTTCTTCAAGTTTTTGCAACAAAAACAGAAAAGTGGAGAGGGCTGTGAAACTTCACAGTTTCGCGTCAAGAGGAGAGGAGAAAGAGGAGAATGATGATTTTGGATTTCAAAATCAATTTATATTTGTGTCATAATAATTGTCAAACATATACCATACCTTTGGTAGGTTTATGACACAAATCTAACACCATTCCTTGCCTTTGAGTGTTGTACACACTATCACCTAAACCATCACACAAAAGTGAATTTAATGACAAGTGATGTGATGGTTGATGTGACATGTGGGCCCCACTTGATTCCGAATGCGAGTGGGCCCGCAAACACTCCCGGGCTCGGGTTCGATAATTCCGAATTAACGAACTTCCTTGCGACGTTATTTAAATCGAATTTAATTAAATAATTGTGCCTAGCATAATTACTATTCATGTCGCTAATGAATTAATTCTAAATTAATTCTTTTGCCCGAATTAAAATCTAATTTTAATTCCGCGTCAAAATCGAATTTCGTTTAATATATCGAATATATTATTTTAACGATTAATTCCAAATTAATCTTTCTCTCTCTTCAAATAGTACTTTATCCAAGATAAAGTCTCTCCGCAATTAATCCCAGATTAACTAAGTTCGAATCATACGTCATCGGTGAATCTTCGGGAAGCGACCCAAGAGATCTCTGGATATGTTGGCAGTAAATACGGTCGTCGGACTATCCGAACACGTACGTACCAAGTACTACGTTTTTACCGATTTACAAGACAAGGTTAGCCTCTAGCAAAACGCCATGCCTACCCAATTCTCCAGAAATATTCTTACTGGACTATAAGATCTATAACAGGCGTAGTATACCGTAGTATAGTGTATAGCAGTCCAGTATCGGATGATCACATGTAAGGCCTGGGGCTGGAGATGTGTCTGCCCCGTACGATACATATATCGGACATCAAGCAACTAGTCTCTTTGAATCGGATAATCCTGACCTTGTCATATTATCCCGATGGTTGCAACCATTATAGAGTACTAGTTCTGTATCCTGCGCAATCATCATCTCCATATGTCTAAAGTGATACTTCCGTCTTGACATCACATCCAATACACTACGATTCTCGATAAACCTAGAAGAGGTGTACACAGAACCTGTTAAAGCCCTGGACGACCAAAACTAAAGTCTACCGATTGTCGCAAGTACTAGCGATGCAAGTCTCAGGTTAAGACCATATGCACTACCCTGAAGCGGACTCCCATAGACACGCAGACATACTACCAATGGGATTCCGCGGGGTCTATCCAGAGCGAAGCTGTTTTCCGTACCATCGGTAAAACACAACCTCCTACCGCACTGCATAAGTATCCTATACTTAAATATATGAGAACTATGCCGTTGTGCCCTCACAACACGCACAAGTGCAGTACTAGTCTATTCTGCATTATCGATGTCCAATCTCGATAATACTACGAATAGGGATTTTAATGATTAACCTTTATCGATTGATACTGTCTCATATCATCTCAATCCGGAAATAATCATAGGGACTTTTACCATTTACATATCAAAGTAAATAAATTACAAAATTGTAAAAGGCAATTTCATTACTACATAGTTAATTTTGTACAACATTACAACATCATTTACAAAATAGTGACGCTATGGGTCATAACTGTCTAACAATCTCCCACTTGGCCTATAGCCAGTCACTCAAGCATCTAATACCTGAACTATGTACATGTCGCTCAAACTTTTCCCGAGGAATAGCCTTCGTCAGCGGATCTGCAATATTATCCTCTGATGCGATCTTTTCGATCTTTACATCGCCACGATGTATGATCTCTCGAATAAGATGGAATCGTCGAAGAACATGTTTGGATCGTTGATGAGACCTTGGTTCCTTAGCCTGTGCTATAGCCCCGCTATTGTCACAATACAATGGAACGGGCTCAGCTGCTAACGGAACTACTCCTAATCCAATTAGGAATTTACGGATCCAAACTGCCTCTTTTGCTGCTTCAGCTGCTGCAATGTACTCCGCTTCAGTTGTTGAATCGGCAACAGTATCTTGCTTGGAATATTTCCAGCTCACTGCTCCGTTATTCAAACAAAATATGTACCCGGATTGCGACTTAAAGTCGTCTCTGTCGGTTGGAAGCTTACATCGGTATACCAGATACCTCAAGTTCTCCATCTCCATAGATTAAGAAAGCATCTTTAGTTCTGTTAATATACTTAAGGATACTCTTACCGCCATCCAGTGATCTTTACCTGGATCGAACTGATATCGACTGCACATGCTCAAAGCATGGGACACATCAGGTCGTGTACATATCATGGCATACATGATCGATCCGACTTCCGAGGCGAACGGAGTCCGACTCATGTTGTCTCTCTCATCTTGTGTTTTAGGACACATGTCCCTAGATAGATAGACGCCATGTGATATTGGTAACAGTCCCCTCTTGGACTGATCCATGTTGAATCTCTTCAACACTTTATCAATATCTGTACTCTGGGAGAGTCCAAGTAGCTTTCTAGATCTATCCCGGTAGATCTTTATTCCTAGAATAAAAGCTGCTTCTCCCAGATCTTTCATGGAGAATTTCAATGAAAGCCAAGCTTTCACCGACGTTAACATGGGAATGTCATTGTCGATAAGCAATACATCGTCGACATAAAGGACAATAAAAGTCAGTGCACTCCCACTAACCTTCTTATATACACAAGGGTCATCTTCGTTTTGAATGAAATCATATTCTTTTATGATCTCATCAAAACGTTGGTTCCACGACCGCGATGCTTGCTTCAGTCCATAAATGGACCGATTTAACTTACAAACCTTGTTTGCAAGTCTAGGTGTGATAAACCGTCAGGCTGTTGCATATAAACATCCTCCGAAAGGTTTCCGTTAAGGAAAGCGGTTTTAACGTCCATTGCCATATTTCGTAATCGTAATATCCAGCTATTGCAAGCATTATCCGAATGGATTTAATCATGGCAACGGGTGAGAAGGTTTCGTCATAATCAACTCCAAGTCGTTGACGATATCCCTTCGCTACAAGCCTAGCTTTGTACGTTTGTACGTTGCCATCCATGTCAGTCTTCTTCTTGAAGACCCATTTGCATCCATAGGCTTTACGCCTTCTGGTGCATCAACCAGTGTCCAAACTTGGTTGGTATACATGGAATCCATTTCGGCCTTCATGGCTTCTTGCCATAAAGCGGATTCGATACCTTGTATCGCTTCCTCATACGTAGCCGGGTTCAGTATCCTCAATAAGATTAATATCTACATGAGGTGAGATCAGGAATCCATACCTCTCAGGTATTACCCTGACTCTCTCCGACCTACGCGGTCCTTGTGTATTTGAAGATTGTGGTTCAGTCTCATCGGATGGACTGTTCATGTTCCGTTGATAATTCACTGCCAGGAACAGTTTCACTACGACTTTCATCGAGTTCTACTTTCCTCCCACTAAACACTGCATTTAGGAATTCCTTCTCAAGGAAAAACCGCATGTAGAGCAACAAATACTTTGTTCTCTTGTGGGTGATAGAAGTAATATCCTTTGGTTTCCCTAGGATATCCAACGAATAGGCATTTATCTGATTCGGGTTCAAGTTTGGTACCTTCCAAACGTTTAACGTATGCCCAGCAACCCCAAATCTTCAGGAATGAGAAACCCGGTTTCTTTCCTGTCCATATTCTCATATGGAGTCTGTTCAACAGACTTTGACGGAACCTTATTCAAAATAAGAACTGCACTGTTTAATGCATATCCCCAGAAGGAAATTGGCAGCTCAGTGCGACTCATCATCGACCTTACCATGTCCAACAAGGTACGGTTTCTCCGTTCGGACACACCATTTAATTGTGGTGTTCCAGGAGGAGTCCACTGTGAAAGAATACCATATTCTTTCAGGTAATCTTGAAACGCATTACTTAAGTATTCGCCACCACGGTCCGACCGTAATGTCTTAATACTCTTACCTGTTTATTTTCAACTTCGTGTCGAAACTCTTGAATTTCTCAAAAGTTTCCGACTTGTGCATCATTAGATACACATAACCGTAACGTGATGCATCATCGGTAAAGGTTACGAAGTATTGATATCCACCTCTAGCCTGGCTAGAGATGGGCCCACATACGTCACTATGAACGAGGGCTAACAGTTCAGTTGCGCGTTCACCTTTACCGCTAAAAGGTGATTTAGGCATTTTGCCTAATAAGCAAGATTCGCAGACGTCATATGAATTTACATCAAATCCGTCCAAGTACCCACTCTTCGAAAGTGTGGATATGCGAGTCTTGTTAATGTGTCCCAGACGACAATGCCACATATAAGTTTCATCCTTTGGATCACTCTTTTTAAGCCTTTTGTTTGTTAATTTATATGTAGGAGATTCATTTATATTCAAAATATAAAGACCATTATATTGCAACTGCAGTGCATATTTCTGCATCATTTTTATATAAATAAAACCAGTGTTTCTAAATACAAAAGTGTACCCATTCGGGTTAAAAAAGATACAGATATAATATTCCTAGTCAAACTAGGTACATAATAACAGTCATTTAGTTTAAGTACATGCCCCGAGGGCAGTTCTAATACAAAAGTGCCCACGGCCAAAACAGCAACAGGAGTTCCGTTTCCAACTCGTAGATCAATCTCCCCTGAGCCAGAGTCCTGCTGTTCTGCAGATCCTGCACATCAGTACATATATGAGAACCACAACCAGAATCAAAAATCCAATTTTTAAAACTAGAAGTAGCCATGTTTATTTCAATAACAAACATACCAGAGGTCGGTGCCTTGCCCCGCCTTGATCTCCCTTCTGATCGCCTTGTTCATGCGGCAGTCACGCTTCCAGTGACCTCTTTTGCCGCATTTAAGGCATATGTCTTGTGACTTGTCCTTTGGCTTCCCAGAAAGCATCGACATCTTGGCCTTGCCCTTGTTCTTATGCTTCTTCTTTTTCACCCTCCAGTTGCCTTGGGCCCAGCCCTTGACGACTGAGAGGTCGATGCAAAGTGCGCCTCGCGCTTGTTGCCTTTAAGAAGCTCTTTCTCTGACTCCTTAAGAATGGACAATAGCTCTCCAAGAGTATCGTCCGTATCCATCAACTTGTAGTTGATGATAATCTGCTTCCAAGTATCGGGAAGTGACTGTAAGAGCATGTCTATAGTCAGCTCAGCCTCCAAGACTATTCCCATCTTGGCCAGCTCATCAATGTCGGCTATCATTTGAGTTCCGTGGACCTCAACTGAAGCGCCATCAGTCATACGGGAGCGAAAGAGTTTTTCACCAACTCATACCTCTCCATCCGCTTATTAGTGCGGTGAAGATCCTTTAGTCTAGCCATCATATTATAAGGATCCAAGTCCCTATTCTGGCGACGAAAGTGTTGAGTCATGGAAGCAAGCATGATCGACTGAGTCGTATCACAATCATCACTATGAGTTCTCCATAAACTCAGCTCAAGTGGCTCAGTGGGCCTCGGCCCGAGAGGTCTCTCTATGGTGTATAACAGCCTCTCTGCCCCAAGGACTATCTTTAGGTTCATTTCCAGTCTGCGAAGTTCGTGCCCTTAAACACATTATCACCCATGATTATGACACGGACATTCGCTTTGTTTGCCATCTTAACTACGATAGTCTAACTATCTAGTTAACGATATATGAGTACAGTCAAACTTTTACAAGAAAAATAACATTATATTAGTCCAACTAATGTTAAAATATTGACGAAATAAATTTTGTAAGCGCGTAAAGCTAAGTATCTGAATGAAATTGCAAATTCAATACTAGCCTCCCACTATTTTCTACAAGTCTCTAACCCTCTGTCGAGTACTCGGGAAATCCAATTTCCTAGTGGGCTAGGATCCTATTAAATAACACATAACCTTGACTTTGGCCAACAAGCTGTATGATATTTAACTAGGTAGATCTCGAAGATCAATTGGATCCCATCCAATTCCTAGATCTGGTAGGTGGACATCCAAGTCCGAAACATATATATTCTATACATATGTCAATGTATCCAATACATTTTCCTAACCATTTCCTCTGAATCAACTAAGTCTTGGCTTTGGCACAACAAACTTAATGATTCCAGTTAAGCGGGACCCATTGACATGGAAAGTTTCGTAATCAATGTCGATGGACAAGAAGTGATCTTGACTTGGCCAACAAATCACAACTTGGACAAGACACCGATATGGAACAAAACTCTCATGATTCAAACACATCCTCAATTGACAAAGGTCTTGACTTTGGCCAACAAACCAATGCCAATTCGGATCTTGAGAAAGAATCACTCAACGGAAGGAAAATCGCTTAATATTGTTGAGGGATTTTCGCGTAATTGGCAACCAATTAATTTATCTTTGTTAGGTCTCATCATCATACACCCTTAAGCATGCTTCTAAAACATCATAAAGCGCGTAAAATAAAATAATAGTGATATGCGGATGGATATATAACAATTTGTTCCTAGAACAAATCACTCCCTTTCTCTCCCCGGCTAGCACTATTCTACTTCTCCCAATTACATAATACAATAAGAGAAACCTCATTTACATTGAGGGAATTAGGTGAGAAGAGAATACAAAGAGATAATAAAGAAAGGCTGGACACGCAGGTCCAATTAATAAATTCTGAATTTACAATAATTTCTAAAATTACCCTTCCCTTCTAATATCCATCCGATATACACTATTCATTCATCACATCCACATTCATTCATTCAATGCATGTTATACAACCAATCTAATCCAATTAATTAGTCTTTAATTAGGTGACAATACAATGTTCAACCAATGGTTTGCTTTTGCGCGAGTCCAACTCGTTTTTGAGAATAAGTACTTGTAGTACGAATTCATGAATTATATCGAACTACTCGTCAAATCCAATTTAAGTCGTATTCAATACTAATCCTTATATTTAATTCCAAATTAAATATTTACACTTTTATTGTGCTTTTATGACTTAGATTCCAAATCTAATTCTATCGGGTCTCAAAGCCCAATTAACATCCAATGTCCGTTAATTAAGTCCGATGGGCTTTCAATTGATTTCATTAGGCTTGGGCCTTGGTCAATGTGGGTCAAACCCATTTTCCAAGCCCAATAAGGAATCACCCTCATTTGCCATTGAAATCAATATCAAGCCCATAAGCCCAATTAAACATAAAAGCCCATTTATCACATTTGACTTAATGGAGTGATTTAGGCCCAACTTTGGATCCAATCCAATTTGCCCAAACCTACTTGGTCCAACCAAGCCCATTATGCCCAAATATAATAGTTTTAGGCCCAATTCAAAAATAAGCCTAATTAATCAAATTTTAAAATTCCAAATTTTATAACTTAATTAATTAAAGTGTAATGTCATGATTAATCCTTTAAATCAATATTTCCAAAATATCAAATTAATCCATTAATAATATTTTTATCTTAAATACATGTCCAACATTATTTAATCAAAAAATCAAGTCCCTAATCTTCTTCCATGCATTCGGCCAAGGTGATGAAAAATTACCGATTTCGTTTTCAATCCAATCGAATCACAAATCGTCATTATATGTTCGTTTAAAGTCATCCAATGATCTTATAAACAACAAATCATCATCTCCATGGTGAAGGTAGCATTCGGCCAAGCCTCTCCAAGAGGGGAAAAAATAATCCAATTTATTTTTCATGAAATTGATAATGTAAACATAATGTAACATACATTTAAGCATACTTAATCAATCAAAATCATCAAATCATGCTTCAATCAATTTTGCCCAAATATTACCCTAATATATTTTCATGCTCTTTAAGCTCAATGATACCATTGTTGGAAATATAATCCATGTCCCAAGATCAATAGAGCATACAAATATATAAATGAATGAACACTATTGAAGTATGGCGGAATCATACTCACAAAGATCGGAATGCGGATGCGTTGATGAAATGAAAACTTTTCTCTTAGTGCAGTGAAGGTTTCGGCCAAGGTGAGTGGGAAGCTCCAAGCCTTCTTTGATCCCTCCAAGCTCAAGAATTAGTTTCCCATAACACCTTTGTATGATCCCTTGAAGGTGCTAGCCTTGTGTGTGAATTTATGTTCCAAAAAACACAATTTCTTCAAGTTTTGCAACAAAAACCGAAAAGTGGAGAGGGCTGTGAAACTTCATAGTTTCGGTCAAGAGGAAAGAGAGGAGAATGATGATTTTTTGATTTCAAAATCAATTTATATTTGTGTCATAATAATTGTCAAACATATACCATACTTTGGTAGGTTTTATGACACAAATCTAACACCATTCCTGCCTTTGAGTGTGTACACACTATCACCTAAAACCCTCACACAAAAGTGAATTTAATGACAAGTGATGTGATGGTTGATGTGACATGTGGGCCCCACTTGATTCCGAATGCGAGTGGGGCCCGCAAACACTCCCGGGCTCGGGTTCGATAATTCCGAATTAACGAACTTCCGTTGCGACGTTATTTAAATCGAATTTAATTAAATAATTGTGCCTAGCATAATTACTATTCATGTCGCTAATGAATTAATTCTAAAAATTCTTTGCCCGAATTAAAATCTAATTTTAATTCTGCGTCGAATCGAATTTCGTTAATATATCGAATATATTATTTTAACGATTAATTCCAAATTAATCTTTCTCTCTCTTCAAATAGTACTTTATCCAAGATAAAGTCTCTCCGCAATCAATCCCAGATTAACTAAGTTCGAATCATACGTCATCGGTGAATCTTCGGGAAGCGACCCAAGAGATCTCTGGATATGTTGGCAGTAAATATGGTCGTCGGACTATCCGAACACGTACGTACCAAGTACTACATTTTTACCGATTTACAAGACAAGGTTAGCCTCTAGCAAAACGCCATGCCTACCCAATTTCCAGAAATATTCTTACTGGAATATAAGATCTATAACAGGCGTAGTATACCGTAGTATAGTGTATAGCAGTCCAGTATCGGATGATCACATGTAAGCCTGGGGCTGGAGATGTGTTGCCCGTACGATACATATATCGGACATCAAGCAAACTAGTCTCTTTGAATCGATAATCCTGACCTTGTCATATTATCCCGATGGTTGCAACCATTATAGAGTACTAGTCTGTATCCTGCGCAATCATCATCTCCATATGTCTAAAGTGATACTTCCGTCTTGACATCACATCCAATACACTACGATTCTCGATAAACTAGAAGAGGTGTACACAGAACCTGTTAAAGCCCGGACAACCAAAAACTAAAGTCTACCGATTGTCGCAAGTACTAGCGATACAAGTCTCAGGTAAGACCATATGCACCTACCCTGAAGCGGACTCCCATAGACACACAGACATACTACCAATGGGATTCTGCGGGGTCTATCCAGAGCGAAGCTGTTTTCCGTACCATCGTTAAAACACAACCTCCCACCGCACTTGCATAAGTATCCTATACTTAAATATATGAGAACTATGCCGTTGTGCCCTCACAACACGCACAAGTGCAGTACTAGTCTATTCTGCATTATCGATGTCCAATCTCGATAATACTACGACTAGGGATATTTAATGATTAAACCTTTATCGATTGATATTGTCTCATATCATCTCAATCCGGAAATAATCATAGGGACTTTACCATTTACATATCAAAGTAAATAAATTACAAAACGGTAAAAGGCAATTTCATTACTACATAGTTAATTTTGTACAACAATACAACATCATTTACAAAATAGTGACGCTATGGGTCATAACTGTCTAACAGACATCACACCCAATACACTACTATTCTCAATATACCCAGAAGAGGCGTAACAGAACCGGTTAAAGCCCTGGAACGGACCAAACCCAAAGTATATTGATTGTCGCAAGTATTAGCGGTGCAAGTCTCAGGTTAAGACCAAATACACCTACCCTGATTCGGATTCCATAGACACATAGTGATACTACCAATGGAATTCTGATGGGTCTATCCATAGCGAAGCTGTTCTTACCATCGGTAAACACAACCTCCTATTACACTTGCATGAGTATCCAATACCCAAATATATGAGAACTATGTCGTTATGCTCCCATAACACGCACAAGTGTAATACTAGTCTATTCCGCATTATCGATGTCCAACCTCGATACTACTCCGACTATGGATGTTTTAATGATTAAACCTTCATGGATTGATGCTATCTCATATCATCTTAATCAGGAAATAATCATATGGATTTTATCATTTATATATCCCGGTAATCTAATTACAAATGAAAAAGAGCAATTTTCCTTTGTCACATAGTTAATTTGTACAACAACACCATGTTTTGTACAATAGTGATGCTATGGGTCATAATGTCCAACACTTCCCTAATACTATTGGCGCTGATCTGGGTAGCCCTCATGTGTATTGGGTAGTCCGTTCGGTCAAAATGGTGTTTTAAGCCATTTACGGAAAAACATTTCGTAAACGTTTCACGACGTTTCTTGGTTGTTTATGTCATTATTTGATATCGAATAAACATGTTTAGGTGAAATATAAATGAATTATTCATATTGGATATTGAATAATTCATTCGGTAATTTAAAAAGTTTTAAAATTACGATTTCGCCGCGTCCCATGCCCAAACCCCAACAATTATAGTACTAAATTCCTGAATTGAAAAGAAAAAAGGAAGTAAAGAAAGATAAGAGTAGCAGAGACACATATATTCTCAATCCAAGACAGACTTGAGAGTTCAATCTTAGAAGGGATTCGAGGATGAATCCTATTTAGTGGGGAGAAAATGTAACACCCCGATAATTTCGATGACTACTAAGTCATAGATGGAATGGTACATGATATAAATCATGTTCAATTATGTATATGTTCATGAAATTACTTTTTGGACATTCGAAAAATTCCTTGCAGTTCCGGTACGAAAGTTACTTTATGTTCTATTCCACATAGTCTTTAGTATACGGGCTATAACTTTTTCATACGAACTTTGATTTTTACAAATTTTATATCGTCGGAAAGCTAAGACCGATACCTACAACTTTCGATTGGACATTTTTCAAATCGAATCAGAAGTGGGTCACTCATTTGCAAACAAATGAATTTTCGTAGGTGCTACAGTAAAATTCGGAAATAAACTAGAATGGGTGATGTGGCAAATTTTGGGCCACTCGTGTATAAACAAAAAAAAATTATCCGTTTCATTATAAATAGAAAACACTATTTATTATCTTCTCTATTCCTTAGGGCACGAATTTGGTCTCAAAAATAACATCAAATGCTTTCATTTTTCTCATGCCAATGTGAAGGATTAATTGATGACTTCAACTCCTCTTCATGCAAGTAAGCTTCTTTTTCTTCTTCTTCCTCTAATCTTGCATTGATGGCATGAATTTTCTTCCCCTAAACTCGAATTAGAAGAACCCTAAAAATATTTTTACATTTTAGCTTCAAAAGTGTTTGCTAAGATACATATTTAAGCAATTCATGATAGCATTGAGCATGGATTGAGTTTCTTTTTATAAATGCCCAATTTTTCCCCAAGGGTAGGGGCTATTCGAAACTGTTATGATCTTAGGGGAGAGTATTTTTTTGTTGCTTGATGAAAATTAATGATGAAGTTGATTGGATTGATGTTTGATATGAGTTTGTTTTAGTTTAAGTTGAAAATCTAAAATTACATATTAAATTAGGAATTAAGCATGTTTTATAGGTTATGAAGAGTTCTTATAATACAGCAAATTCTATTAGGGGTCATTGGATTGGAAGAATTAAATGAGAAGGTGAAATAAGAAAGTTAAGTAACGGTGTTGGGTTAGGATGCTTTCCGGACAGGCTGTAAAGATTTACTTATAAGTCATGTTTGTGATGTCTGATTGATGAAGCGTAAATTTTAGGTAAACTAGACACATAAAGTAGTAACATATCCAAAATTTAGAATTTTTAGACTTAAGATGAGGCCGAACCAAATTTTGAAGTCGGGCTATTTGTTGCCCCTATGCTCAGTTTTTCCAGTTGCACAGCCCCTGAACTTCAGTCCATAACATGAGTTGATGGTATGGAATTGAGAACCGTTAAAATAGAATAAACTAGATACATTAAGAATCATAGCAGTAAAATTTTAATTTCAGATTCATCCATGATTAATCAAAGTGAATTTTCAAAATTAGACATCAAGTAGTGAATTTTCTAACGATTAGTAAAATATAAGTTTTCGCTACCGCACTTGTACAACTCCAATCTAAGCCCGTAAAATTCATAGATACCATAGATATTTTTAATGTTCAAGTATATTGGCATTCATTTTTGTATATACTTTCATGTCAAATGATTACTTTGACTTAGATCGACGTCAATGTACTCGAAGGTCACCCACGCCGCGTACCGCACCCGACTTGCCATAGCCCTGTGAGTGAAGTCTTTTCTAAACTTGTGTTACCTATATTAATTTTGAGATTGAAACTTACTTTTCCATATTTAGGGCATTAGCCATGTTTATCTCAGATGTTTTATAAATAAAATGTTTTGAGCAATGCTTTAAAAAGTAATATTTTATAAAGCATGATTTTGTGGATTTTGGAGGCATGGGGGAAAACCCACCTCAGTTTAACTTGACTCAGATATGGAATTGACAGATACGGAATTGACGGACTTAGAGAACGTGTGCACATGTAGTTCAGGATTAGGTATCATAGATGCCCCTAGATCCTAGATTTCAGGGCTAGGGGGACGGCGAGACCGTAACGCCACTAGAACCCAAATTAGAGTCAAGTGGTAGCATAAAAGCGCACCCCTGGCTCTAGTTGAGTGGCTGGGGGACGATGAGACGTAACACCCTAAGACCACCAGTTTAGACGTATGGGGGGAGGACGAGACGTAATGCCCTCATACGACTAGATTTTCAGAGACAGATAGTTCACAGGTCCAGATTTTCAGAAAAGATAGTTTTAAGAAAGAGTTTTTAGAGAAATTGTTTAATGAGAATTTCAGAGATTTACATACAGAAATTAGTTTTCAGAAATTTTTTCCAGAAAGAGAATTATTTTCATATAAGAATAGATATTTCAGAAAAAATGATTTCCTTGGGATGAATTTGATTTTAGAACAATGGATTTTCAAAAAGCATTTTAGTTTCTATTTTAAACTATCCACTCATAGGTCATTCAAACGATCTCTCATTCACAGTTTATTTGTTTTGTAGGTTACCCGGAGGGCGAGCTCGAGAGGATGGATACTAATAGCAGTCACTGGGTATTTTAGTCCACCAGGTCAGTCAGAGAGTTTGAAGTATAGTCATTTATCATGCATATTGTATAGTAAAGATTGTATGTAATAAAGGGTTAACGTGTCATGAATAAGAATTGTAGAAGAAGTAAATTTGAGTATACAGTTATCAGTATTAAAGTTCTCTGCATGTGTTGTTTTGGCAATGGTCACATGTATGAGTCACATTTGAGTTAGAGTTGTAGTAAGGACCACAGTCAGCAAGTCAAAGGCTCAGGGGGATGGATCAGTCTATCCCTTGCCGATAGCAAGTATCAGAGTGTCAAAGTAATAAAATAACCCAGTAATTTTGGGGTCCATCTACAGAGAATAGATTTAGGAAATAAAATAATAATTCGAGTGAAAATAAAAGGACTGAATTATTTAAAATGATTTATATTTTAAAATGGACGGCAACATGCAACATTAAAATAAAAACATTGGGGTTATTGATAAAATTAATTATTTTAGTTTTCAACCACCCTAATTGGATTAATGGATTAATCCAAAATCAGACAATGGCTTTTTTGTAATTTCAATAGCTATCCCTACTATTATTCGAGGATATTTTGGTAATTATAAATATGTAATTAGGATTTGGTGTATTTAATTGGATTAAATCAAGTGGATTAGACAATAAAAGTCTAAACATTTGTATATAATTTGTCTTGATTGTTGAATTGGATTTGACAAGCTAAAAATGGTCTTAGACAAAAGTAGTTACTATAGACACACATAATTATACGTATTAGAAAAAATTAATTATGCCGCCTAAGAGTTGATTAGACTTTTATTAATTAAAAATTATTAATTTTTGCTATAAAGGCAACTTGAGCAAGTTTTTAATTAAACTTGAACTTAAGAAAATTAAGCTTGTGAAAGCCAAAAAAACAAGAATTAGAAATAATAGCCCAAGTAAAGAAGTGTTTAGAGAAGTTTTGAAAGTTACCTACAATATTTCAACAAGGAGAAATCAAGATTTGATCTTGGAATCAAGCTTGCTAGTATTGGAATCAAGATTGGATCTTGGAATCAAGTTTGCTAACTTTGGAAGTTCTCTACTATATTTCAACAAGGTGAAGAGGACTGGATCTTGGAATCAAGCTTATTAGGTAAGTTTGATCTTCTTTGAAGTTATGTTTTCATTAGTGAGTTATCATGAGTAAAACATATAGTGATGTATTATTTATTAGATATATAATAATATAGCTTGATGTTGAAATTAGGCTAATGAATTGTGTACGAATGTTTTGGAAGCATAAACACAATATCCTTGTGACTAGGTCAAAATATTTATGTTGGACATAGAATTGTTCATGAAACAATATCCTTATGACTAGGTCAAAATATTTATGTTGGACATAGAATTGTTCATGAATCATTTCATTGTGGGAATCTATTTTGGTTCATGTATTGATTCAAAGAAATATATATATATATATATATATATTTATTGTATAACATGTGAAAGTTCGTATTTTACCCTAGGTTCTGACCCTATGCAGAATTAACACAATAATTAAGACAAGTCCTAAATATTATTACTATGGTTTTTCAAGAAACACTCTTAATTCTAATAGCAATAAATCAAAACAGAATATTAAAGGAGAAAATCAATCAACCACACAAAATCAACATAAGTTATTTTGGTGACAAAATGGAAAACTCGTGGGAGTAAAAAACTACTCTAGGTATCTCATCTACCAGACCAAATCCACTATATAGAGAAAACCTTACAATGATGGTAAAAGACCTATGGTGGTAACTCCGCTGACTCTAGTACCTCTAGAATGCAAGAACTCGAAGAACTCCTCGAGTCTGTACCCCACAATTTTCTTCAAAACCTCTAAAGTCTCTGAGCGGATCAATTCTACAACTCTGAACATTGGAACTCTGACTGCCAATCTTCCTTGTTGAGAACTCATCATAAGTATAGCCACCTTTTGAATCATTAAGTGAGGCTGTCATTACTTTCTTGCCTTTGGACTTAAGGTATGTAGGACATTCAGATCTAATATGCTCATACCCTTCACACTCATGGCACTGGATACCACGGGATTTACTACCCCTATCCTCTCTAGATTTTCTCCTACTATGCCTACTCTCTCTAGGATTATCCTATCTATCCCTATCATAGACACTATTCTTCAGCTTAAGAAATTTCTTAAACTTCTTTGCAAACATGGCCAAATCATGATCCGTGAGGGTATCATCATCATCACTTGACGGATCATGAGCAACTTCCTTCGCGATCTTCATCGCTATAGTTTTGGGCTTTTGATACCAGGAAGTTTCTTATCATACACATGCAGTTTTCCTACGAGGTCCGCTAATTTAAGATGATCTAAGTGTTGGGGTTTTAGAGCTGGAACAACGGAAGCGCGCGGTTCGGGTGAAATCGCAACTTTAAAAAAATTTAAAATTACCAAATAAATTATTCAATACCCAATATGAATAATTCACTCATATTTCATCTAAACATATTTATTCGATATCAAATAACGACATAAATAGGTTAGAAACATCGCGAAACTTTTACAAAAATATTTTTTCGCAAAATGGCATAAAAAATATGTTTTTGTCCAAACCGACCAACCAATACATATGAGGGCTGCCCAGGTCAGCCCCAATAGTACTTGGGCAGTTCATGGGCTGCCCAAACAGTGGCCAATTCACTGTTTGGATAGCGGACACCCGGTAAGCCCGAAACTCACCCGCTAATGCTGTTTTTCACCGTTTTCGCATAATTCAACTCCGAAATAATTTCTGGCAATTATTCCAATTCCCAAAACACATCCAATACATTTATACAACATATTTTTCGTCACCAAAAATACAGAATTTCCAGATCTGATTTTGTAACAAAAAATATCATTTTCATGCTATAAATCCAATTTTCTCAATATTAATCATATTAATACTAACACCAACCAAAGCCACAACCTATGAAGAACTCAAGAACAATTCCAGGAGTTACAAGAGTGGTCATAACACTCTAGAATGGCAACAAGTCATCAAATGACAAAATTGAACTAATATTACAATAATATTATCTAATCCAACTTCACACATGCATCTAGCCTCCAAATTCATCCTCCAAATCAAAAAGGCCCAAAATCTAAGAAAGGAAGAAACCCTAGAACTTGTCTAGATACTCAATAATAAGAAACAAACTTTCTAAATTTAAGAGTTATGAAGATTACCTCCAAATCTCCTAAATTCGTTAAACTTTTTCTTGATTTTCTTCCTTGATTCTTCAAGAAAATTTTGGGTGCTTTTTTCTTTTGGTGGATTTCGGCCATGGCTTCCCTTAGATGAGAAAACAAAATTTTCTCACTTTATAAAGCAAGTATAAGCGACTTTGGAGGGGGGAGAAGGGCATTTCGGTCATTTGGTCATTTTTAACCTAATTAATTAATAATAATAACCTTTAATGTAACAAATCCAATTTGTAAACTTTAAGCTTAATAAAATCATGCCACATGTAACCAATAATAATCAAACATATTGCATAACAATTATGTAATATTGGAATAATTTAATTATCTAGATATTTAACATTTAAACATCTAAATAATTAATTAATGCGATTATTATTATCTATGTATTTTTATTTACATTAAATAACAAATACATATATTAATGTCATGTGTCAAAATCTCATTTGACAAATAATTAATATGTATCAAATCAAATTTTGTATCAAATATAAATACACATTAATTATTAAATGACCAAAATCATCTAATGCATGTGTTTTCGTTTAACCAATTAAACGATCTGAATTAACTCATTTAATCCAGTGAAGTATTATGAATAATCTGTATTATTCATAACACGTTGCCCAAGTGCTCAACGAGTACACTTCATATTGTGGGACTCTCTAAGTTTAGGTTTATCCGTCACGAAATCCAATTTCGTGTCCATAATTCACCCACTCGTAAATTATGACGACCATAGATAATCTCGCTAAACTATGCAAATCGAGGTCATTGCATACGTATAATCCCTCCGTCACAGGCTATAAATATCATACCGTGGATATAGATAAGAACGTCAAATCCCTAAGGTATAATATAGTCGACTTTTAAATTTACGATCTCTAAATACACTCGGAACTCGCTTCCGAAGTATACCACGGCCATGGATTTTCTAGACGTACATGATACATATGCCCTGTACACAGGACTGACAGATTCTATCTGATACTCACAGGATATCATGAGCATCAGTCCACACCCAACGAACAGGCGGAGGTCTGATCTAAATAGATCGGTGATATGACTGCCATCAAAGTATTGAGGATAACTCATATATCCACAATGGTATCTCAAGTCGAATGACCACTATGCTACTCGACTCGAGAAGATTCCTATTGACGTTGGTGTACCATCTATTAGGAAATCTTCAGTGAGTCGTTCAGTGTTTATGAATAAACACCTACATGTCTATACGAGTCTCCCAAGACTCATGATTCATTGGGATAAACCATCAGACCAAGTCTCGATATACGACATGTACTGGTCTCAGCGGATTTCACTAACCGACCCGTGTTAGTAAATCTTGACCAGGAACTTTATTTGATAATATACTTTTAGTAGTGACACTTCCCAATGTCAATTACAAACTACTTTGTAAATGCGCACTACAAATATATTATCGGGTCTTTGTCTAATATATACATATCACTAAACCATATTTAGTTTCAATCTAATCGTAATAAGATCGAATATGTATATAAAAGCAAGAAGTACTACCATAAATAAGTAATATTATGGAAAAAATGAATTGTTCGTATTCATGAATCGGACATAAATACGATACGGATTGGCACTCCGAGCACCAACCCTACATTAAGTCATTACTTTCCTCGATGGCAGTGATCTTAGGTAAGAACTTATCAGGTAGGGATCTAAGGATTTTTCTCACAATCCTATTAATAGGAATAGTCTCACCTAGGTTAAAGCTTGAGTTAACGATGTCGTTAATCTCAGCATAAATTTCATCAAAGGTCTCATCATCCTTCATTCTGGCGACCTCAAACCTAGTACCAAGATCACAGAGTCTATTATTTTTAACAAACAGTGTGCCCTCATGCACAGTCTGCTGGACGTCCAAAGTATCCTTAGCTATTTCACACAT
Organism: Zanthoxylum bungeanum; assembly: GCA_019454045.1. Taxonomy (NCBI): domain Eukaryota; kingdom Viridiplantae; phylum Streptophyta; class Magnoliopsida; order Sapindales; family Rutaceae; genus Zanthoxylum; species Zanthoxylum bungeanum. The sequence continues at coordinate 10,254 of SKCR01051679.1, read as the reverse complement.
GGAAATTCTCCTAAATTTAATAGAGCAAACATCATCATGAATGGCATTGATTGCCTTGTTGTTCCTGTTGCTAGCATCAAATTCATCCTTAGTTAAAGTCAGTTTATCTTTAGGGGAAGAGAACTCATCAACCATAACTATAGAAGGTTTACACCCGTACTCTACTAACATATAGACCCTCTCATTAAGGATTTAAGGAACGCTCTCATGCGAACCTTCCAATGAAAATATTCAGTCCCATCAAAGAATGGAGAACAATTTAGAGGTTTACTTCTTTCCATAGTTATAAGGGTCAAGCATAGAGTTTATGCTCTGATACCAATTGAAAGTTCATATTTTACCTTAGGTTCTGACCCTATACGGAATTAACATAATAATTAAGACAAGTCATAAATATTGTTACTATGTTTTTTCAATAAACACCCTTAATTCTAATAACAATAAATTTCAACAAACACCCTTAATTCTAATAACAATAAATCAAAACACAATATTAAAGCAGAAAATAAACCAACCACACAAAATCAACACATGTTATTATTATTGAGGAAGTGGAAAACTCGTGCGACTAAAAAACCACGTCGGGTATCTCGGCTACCAGCCCAAATCCACTATATAGAGAAAAACTTACAATGATGGTAAAGATCTATGGTGGCAAATCCACCGACTCTAATATCTCTAGACTGCAAGAACTCAAAGAACTCATCGAGCACATACCCCACGGTTTTCTTCAAAACTTCTGAAGTCTCTGAGCCGATCAACTCTGCGACTTTGAAGGCCAGAAATCCGACTGTCAATCTTCCTCTTTGAGAACTCTGAAGGTTTAGGAAATTGGGTTTTGATGTGTTGATGGTTTAATAAATATCAATCTCACCACAAACAAAGAAGATAAGAAAAGAAAATAAGTCTTCAAGGTGAGAACAAGAAGATTGAAATCTTATAATGTGTTTAGGCTCAAGATAATGTGTTTTCAACACTTGTGAAGTTGGCTCAATGTTTGTTTATATAGGTAGGGCAAAGAAAAGGGTTTCCTAGTGTTATTTTGGCTTTAAAAATATGTCCAAAATATCGTACTTACGTACGGACATTCGAACGCACTTCAAACGCAACTCAAATGCAAAGTTTATGTCCCTTGAAGTTCGAACGCAACTCGAACACAGGTCACATACTCATTTTCAGGTACAATTTAAAACGCTTGTAACTTTCTCGTCCCATGGTCAAATCATGCGTTTTTTATATGTATGCGATCTGCTTCGAGTTTACTTTCCAATGCAAGTGACTTCATGTCAATTGGAGGTCTAAATCATCTGGAATATTCAAAAGAGTGAACATCATTTTGATATCTCCATATGATGTTGTCCAAATGCTTGTCCAATTTCTCTGAGATCTTCAAGACTTATTACAACTCAATTGAACATGTTTTGTTACAGAAATTACCAATAAAAATGGAACTAACAACATGTGTTGAGGTTGGTTTTGAAATTAAAATTATTTTGGGTATTTTTTAAATATGTTTGAGGATTTAAAATAAAAAAAAATGATCAGTTCAGCAGCAAAGCATGCTGCGTGTGCTGTGTCGCAGCGCAACATACTTCACCGCCATGCAGCATACGCAGTGTGTTTCTACATACTACATGCAGCATATAGTACATGCAGCATGCGCTGCATGCAGCGTGTGTTGCATGTTGAAGTGCTGCATGTAGCGCGCGCTAGGCCTACAAGATCCGATTTTTATACGGGATCCATTTTTCTTCCGTTTTTTTCGGACTCTGATTCTTCCCTGATTTTTCTTATACACTTGTAATGGATTATAGTATTTCATTAAAATTTAAAAAATACATCTACGCTTGATTACCACGGGTTAGACTCATTTCCACTGCGTGGGGCACCGGATCTGACCCTAGGGGTCACACATCCACCCCAACAATTATAATATTAGAGAATGTATTCTCTAATGATTATATGAGAAAACAAATATGTTGATATGGATGAGTAAGTCATATAGGAGACTTGATAGTCTTCTCTATGTGTCTTTGTTCGACTCGGATATTTGATGATAGAAGGATTATATGGTATGCATTCACATTGATTTATATGGGTAGGTGAAGATCGTTTATGGTCATAACGTTTTGGAGGTAGATGATTCGATGATTCGTGTATATATAGAATTATTCTATATGAAAACTATCTAAATTTGGAGAATCCTGTAGTATGAAATATACTCGTTAAATATTTAAGTAGTCTGTAATTAATGTGTTTATTACTGAAACAAATAATTAATCATTATACGATAACGTTAATTATTCAGGAATCCTTCCCGGATTAAAATATTTGATCATATTTGTTTAATTGGTAAACAAATAAATAAAGTATATGAGACCAAATTAAAATCCAACAAAGTGGGCCCACTTTATATATTTCTTACATGAGTATAACATGTGTTTGAATTGTATTTGGCCATTTTTGTTAGATTATAATAATGAAATGTGTTGGATATATTTGATTGGAGACAAGTATGTAGTCATTATAAATGATTATGTGTTGATATATATATAATTCATCTAAATGATATTTGTTAGAATTATCATAATTAATTATTTTTTATTTAAAAAAAAAAAAAAAAAAAAGAACACACTACTCTTAACATATATACATACACACGGCAGCAATATGAATAAGAATTGCAAATGTTGCAATTGTTCAAATCTTTATACACACGGCAGCAATAAATAGAGGAGAGATGGAAAATTTACAAACTTTCATGGTAAACTTACTTTAATCTCTTCCATTTTAGTTCATTTATTGCAAATTCCTGTTATTATATGTTTCATTAGTTGATATTAAATAAAAAGATTATTTGAGTGTGATTAAGAATTAAGTAGAAAAAGTCGTTAGATTAGGCTTGAATTTAGCATACCTAAATGTTAGGGTTATATTGATTAATTAATTAACCACATTTGGATAGTATAGAAATGTTCTAAAATAATTCATTTGTGGAACCCTTCACTTTGTGACATGGAGTTCATTTGAACATAAATAGTGCATATTGTTGATTTGATTCAATTGTTAAATTAATTATTGATTAAATTATTTAATTATATTAATTAATATTTGCAGTAGTTATAAGATCCTATTGGAGTGTTAAAATTTATTGAAAATGTTCCAAAGTGTTGTGATAAATATTTGAAATCAATTAGGCATGAGATACATGAAATCTGCAAGTAATCGGCTAATCAATTGCCCTGAATCAAGAATTTCAATTGGGCACAAAACTGCTTGCCGATTGCTAGCAAATGGCTAATCGTTTATGTAAAAACAGAAATTTGATTTATTGAAACCTACGAGCCGCTTTAGGGAATTTTCTAAGAAATTGTTTTCGAAAAATCTCTTCTTCCGCAACGCACTCCAACACCGGTATTCGATATCAGTAATAGGTGGTAAACATATACATTACGCAAGCCCACGTATCGCTCAAATAATATAAAATGTATCGATCCCACGATGACTTAATACATAGGCTATCAATTTATGAAGCTAAATGTTTACACTAATAGATTGATTTTTGATTGATTGGTGATTTGTAAACTGAGTAGTTAAAACAGTGCGAAAGTTTTTAAAGTAAAATTCAATATTATGAAACTATCTAAGGTTGTGAATCCTTCTAATATTTTTTAAGATGAAGTGATTATCTCATGTTTGTGCAATATATCAGTTTATTAACCTGGAACACGAAATTATGCAAAAACCTCTATCGATGGTCAGATGCAAACACCCAAAGTAATTCAATTAATCATATGTCTATGTTAACCAAATTATCTGAATTCATTAAGATTAAGTTCTAATTATGGCTACCCCCGCCCAACAGGTATATGTCTATCCTGGAAGGAAATCTACCTAAGGGATATCTACCTCAATGTGAGATCGTGAGCTATTAAGTCTAAGGCTGAAACCTAAAATCCCTTCGTCAAGTTCATTTTAAGTTTACCATATCAATCTTATTAGCGGCCAGTTAATAAGAAGCATTAAGATTAAGACTCAATAAATAAACCAATATATTACCCAAAACATAAAATAATCAATTTATAAACCGGTGATATTGGAATTCATCACAACCCTAGATACGGTATTTAGTTACAACACATATCTAGGATTATTAAAAACTTAAATAAAGAAAATGACATAAAATAAACTTGAAATTAAAAGGTAAAATAAACAATGAAATAAAATGATGGGGTTAGAAGATCCACTTTTATTACTTCTAATTTAGAAATCTCCCTTATTATAATATATAAATCTGCATGACATTACCAACCGACCATATAGGCGGTATCATGATTAAGTCAAATTTTTAATTAATTCCAACCGACCATAAAGGCGGTATCCAATTAAGTCAGGTTTTAAGATAATTTATATATTATAACTAAGGGAGATTAATCTTAATTATAATAATAAAAGCTTTACCTTTCACCCCAGCAGATGGAAGTTACATACTCATAATTTAAAGTAAAATAAAGAAAGATCTATTGCTTAAAATAAAAATTAAATATAAGAACACTGTAAATAAACAAATAAGATACAATCTTCTTAGTATTCTTAAGGAAATCCCCAAAATTTCAAATGAATTCGGTCTTAATTTATAGGCAAATTTTATCTCTAAGCGTCGCGACGCGTGAAGCTTGAGCTTCGCGACGCTCCGTTGATTCTGACACATGGAACGCGGCTTTGACGAGATGATGACACGTGGCTGTCGGCAAAATTATTGGCACAGCATCGCGACGCGTGAAGCCTTGGGCGTCGTGATGCTGACGTCATGCTGACGTAAGGAATGACGCGTGTCGGCAGAGTGAATTATTGTGTTGACGTCATGATGACATAGCGATGACGTAAGTGCTGACGCATGTGATGATGTGGTGATGACGCGTGTCGGCGGAATAGTAATTGAGACTGACGTCATGATGACACGTGTCGATAGCATAATTACGTCAGCACGTCGTGACGTAGAAGTTGTGCTCGTCGCGATGTGAAATCCCAATTTTTCCTTTTTTGTCCGTTTTTCACTGTTTTGGCCCTGATTTGATTCCAGTGTGTCCTGAAATCTTATTTATCTACAAAATACACAAAACACATCAAAATATTCACAAATCTCGAGAAATTATATAAAATATTAAGTAAAAGGGGCAGTGAATATTGATATATTTCCCGCTTATCACACCTCCAAACCTAGCAGTTTGCTAGTCCTCGAACAAACAACAAAATAAAATACAATAACCAACTTTAAAATAAAATTAAACTAAACCACTTTCGTAAGGATCACGGTTGCATTTAGTGTATGCAACAAGCCTTTAAACCCCTAGGTGTCCCTAGTGGACGAGTTGTAGTCTCGTGAGGGCTTACAGGAATGATACCCACAAACGCCAATCAAAAGTAAAATCAAACACACAAAATAAGTTAGTGACTAAACAAGTGAAATTCTTATCCAAATTAATAATTATTTTCTTTCTTTCTAAATTACCAAATAAGTGAATTCTCCGATTATTTTTACCATTCTCCATATACACAATCAAGAAAATATTAATCAAATCATTGTGCCCACAATAATCATAAGTGTAGTTGAAAATATAGTAATATTTTTGTCCTAAAGTTATATCAAAATTCAGACCTTTTTAGCAGTGAATTTTTTTTTACAACATCTTAATCCATGTAGCGAGCTTTGGGTCAGTGACTCCAAAACCAGTTGCTTTAGGGCACTAGATGTTAAGACACCCTACGGACTTAATTACTTGGATCTCATATGTTTAAAGGTTCTACCGTTTGACGCGAATAATCTCCGCTTACTGAGGCAAGATATCCGGTTACTAAGTAGAAACTTTATTATTATTAACTCAAGTTTTTACTGTTTGACGCGAACAATCTATGCTTACTGAGGCAAGACGTCCGGTTACTAAGTAATAACATGTTTAATTATTTATATACACAATTTTTTTTATACCATCGCTTTGAGATGCTTCCTCTAATAAACTAGAATACTGAATATTACAAACTTTTCACTTACAGATCATGTCTGTATGTTACCATGCATGTTGATAATACTATTGGGACAGTTGTAGAACCCCTAGGGTAGGATCGGTGTCTCGGGCAGCGGAAATGAGTCTAACCAATGGATATCAAGTATGGGTGTATTGTTAAATCATTTAATGAAATAATATATTCCATTACAAGTCTATGGGAAAAATCGGGGGATCGGAGTTCGGATGCTAAAAAACGAGCGAAAACAAAATCGGCGCGCGCGCATGTACAAGCTTGAATATTGCACGTGCGCATTGTGCGCGTGAACAGTGTGCTCTCACTGTTCAGTAGCCAACCTTTTTTTTGGTTTTGCTTTGTTACTCAAAGCTTCACCTCTCTGGAAAATTTCAAGAGAGCTGATGCAATTAGGATATCTCATCCTAATTACTTTCGGTCTTCCCTAAATACTTCAAAAACACCCAAAATTAATTTTTAATTTCAAAACCAACATCAACACATGTTATAGAATAAAAATCAAGTTTTTCAAAATATCAAATAATTTTACAAGAACATAAATTTATTCTAAATACGCATTTGCGCAAATTTTGAATCCAATACACAAACCAAAATAAAATCCCAATAATAAATGTCTCGTGAACAATTCTAGGTCACCCAAAGGTGGTCAAGTGATTCTAGAATGGAAGTCATAGCTCTAAGCTTTATCAAGAGTTCCAAACACTAAATTATGTTTATGTCTAACATAAATATTTTGACTCAATTACAAGCATATTGTATTTATACTTCCAAAGCATCATAACATAATTTATTAGCCTTATTTCAACATTAAGCTATGTGATCATGCATCTAATACATAAATGAATATAGCTTAGGAGAATATCAAACATTATCTAGTAAGCTTGATGCAAGATCCAATCTAATTCTCTTTTGCTGAAATTGTCGGAGAACCTCCGAGGTATGCAAGCTCGACTTCAAGATCCAATCTCGATTTCCAACGCAAGTAAGCTTCACTTCAAGATCTAATCTTGATTTCTTCTTAATGAAATATTTTGGAGACCTCACAAGCTTCTCTAAATACTTCTCTATCTTAGGCTAATTTCTCTAAGAATTTGCTTGTATATGTACTTGTAATTAAAACCTTCCTAAAGCTTGTTATTTATAGCAAAACTTAGGCAATTTTTAATTAATAAAAGTTGCAATCACTTTTAAGTGGGCTTAATCTAATTTGTCCAAATATGTATAATCAGGTGTGACTAATCTCTATTGTCTCCCACTTTAATTTAATCCAATTAAATCAAGCCAAGGATTAGGAAATGGATTAGTTCAATATTTGCCACTTTGATTTAATCCAATTAAATCAAGCCAAAACCACTTATTATTACATACTTACAATTACCATAATATCCTCAAATGGTAGAGATAATTATGATTTTACAATTAAGCCCTTGTGTAATTATTGAATTAATCTAATTAATCCAATTAGGTCAAAGTAAATAATCAATATTATCCAATAACACTTGATTATCTTAGTTGATAATTATAATATCGAATATTATATTTTATCAAAAATAATCGGCTACCCAAGTGCTCAACGAGTACACTTCATATTGAGACTCTCTAAGTTCAGACACGTTCGGCATATAAGCCTAGCTAATATGTACGCAATTCGACCACCTCCAAATTCAAGAAGAACATGAACGACCTTTCTAAACTATACAAGTCGAGGTCATCACATATATTTAACAATCCCTCCGTCGTAGGCTATCCGAGTTGTGCTTAGGAAACATAGAATACACTGTCAAGTTTCCAAGGCGCACATGTCATGTCGATATTTCAACGATTCTTTACAACTGATGTGATCCACCCTAGGTGATCAGCTTTGGCCAAAGTTTTTAAGAATCATGACTTACTTACATAGATACCTAAACCCCTTATGTACACATACGTGCCAACGGATCCTATCTTGCTTCGTACTTGATTACTGAGTGCATCGGTCCATACCCAACGAACATCTAGAGGCCAGACCATGAAAGGTTTCTGACATACATGGCATCAAAGTGTGGAGGATCTCACACAAAATCAATGATATCCTATAGTCAAAGGAAGACATATGCTACTCGACTCGAGGAGATTCCTATTGACGGTGGTATGTACTTCCAACTATTAGGAATCACCTATGAGTCATTCAGTATTCGCTCCAACGAATACCCACATGTCTATACAAGTTTCCAAAACTCATGGTACATCACGTTAAACTATTGGAACTCCAATTCCAATATACGAAATGTGCTAGTCTTCTAGGTTATAGGAATTCGGCTGTATTCCAAAACCAACGACTAAGAATATTTACTTTAAGAATAGCTTACATCTAGTGTCATGACTATTCTAAGGTCGATGTCATTCTTAGCATATCTATACAGCAATCTAATACGCATAATGACAATACCATTAATGAGGTATGAAATGAAAAATATAGTTATTTTATTAATAAATAATAAAATATACAAATCAGATTGGCACTCCAAGCACCAACTCCATCAAACTCCCACTTATTAAGTGCCAATCTGGATGGTACCGTAGTCCCATCTCCTCCACATGTTTATCGAATAACTTATGAGGTAAAGCCTTTGTAAGCGGGTCTGCTATATTGTCTTGTCCTTGAACCTTCAAGACTACTATGTCTTTTCGTTCAATTATCTCTCTAATTATGTGATATTCCATTTCCACGTGTTTAGACTTGGAATGCACGGCTACGTTATTATCATAATATAATAGGATCGAATCCGCAATACTTGGCACAACGCCAAGTTCTGTGACAAAATTTCTAATCCAAACAACTTCTTTAGCAGCTTCTGAAGCCGCTATAAATTCCACCTCAGTGGTGGAATCAGGTTTTGAGCCTTGCTTTGAACAACGCCAACTAATTGCACCACCGTTAAGGGTAAATATGTATCATGATGCATATTTTCTATCATCTGGATCTCCTTGGAAGTCGGAGTCTGTATAACCCTTAACTTGTAGCTCATCTTCTCCATATATCAGAAACTTATCCTTGGTGCCTTTAAGATATTTCAGGATATATTTCATGGTTGTCCAATGATCATTACTTGGATCAGATTAATATCAGATGGTCACACTAACGCCGAAACTGATGTCAGGTCTATTACATAACATAGCATACATTATGCTTCCAATAAAAGAAGCATATGGAAAGTTAGACATCCTACTTCAGTCTGAGGTGCCATTTTCTTCGAAAGATGTATGTCGTATCAGAAAGGTACATTTGCTGGTTTACAGTTGGTAAAATTGTACCTTTCTAACATCTTATCTATGTACGTCGATTGTGGCAACCTTATAAGCTTCCTAACTCTATCTCGGTAGAGCCTTATACCTAGTATAAAGGAAGCTTCACCCATATCTTTCATGGAGAATTTCTTGCAAAGGTAGGCTTTCACATTTTGCTTCATCCCTATATCATTTTCTATGATAAGGATGTCATCTAAATACAAAACAAGGAAAATTATCATTCTCCCACTAACTTGCTTATAAACACATGGTTCTTCCTCGTTCTTGATGAATCCAGATAATCTAATTATCTCATCAAAATGATGATTCTAGCTTCGGGATGTCTGTTTAAGTTCATAAATAGACTTTTGGAGCTTACAAACCAAGTTTGAAGTCTTACTGGATACGAAACCCTCTGGTTGTTCCATATAGATATCCTCTTCAAGGAATCCATTTAGGAAAGCAGTTTTCACATCCATCTGCCATATCTCATAGTCGTGATATGCAACAATAGTTAAAAAAATCCTAATGGATTTAAGCATGGCTACTGGTGAAAAAGTTTCCTCATAGTCAATCCCAGGATGTTGAGTGTAACCTTTCGCTACCAGTCGAGCCTTAAAGGTTTCCACATTTCCATCGGGCCCTCGCTTCCTTTTGTAAACCCATTTACAGCCAATAGGTTTAACTTCTTCGGGAAGTTCAACTAAGTCCCAGACTTGATTGGCATGTATTGAATCCATTTCGGATTTCATGGCTTCCTGCCATTTTCCCGAATCGATATCCAATATCGCTTCTATATACGTAGTCGAATCTGTTTCCTCCATGAGAATAACATCAAATCACACATTAGATGTTAAAAATAGTCTCTCAGGAGGCCTTGATATTCTATTCGACTTACGTAGAACCTGTGTTGTAGATCCTTCATCTAATTGGATCTCATGTTCC